>JAKGSA010002283.1:0-20747 GCA_033558755.1 Philaethria dido
ATATATATATATATATATATATATATATATATATATATGTGTACATTGCAAATGTTAGTCTTTTTTGCTTTGAATAAAATTCATGAATATATCAGTGAACGGTTTGGATTTTATGTGATAGACTTATCATTTTTGTCTACTATTTTGATAGAATATTGGAAATGATACCTTCAAGATGACACTGTTATAACCCCTAGTATTGCAAGAAAGCATTGTATCATAAAGGATATGGCAGGGGAGGCATTCTCGTTTCTAGCCTCTACTATCACAAAAATGTTATTAGTTTTGGATGGTTATTGTCCGCCCTGCGACCGCTAACCCTTCGCTTCCACCCCAACAACTACCTTTTGGCTATTCAAAGGCTTACCCTGTATAACCAATTTAATTCTAAAAGTAGCAAATACTCGCATCTCTTATTACAAGCGCTTTACACTGTTGTCAATTGTTTATGTTATATGTTATTTAAGTATTGAGAAAACTTTACTAAAATGTAAAGAAAACAAAAAAATGTTTCTATTAAAGCAGATTTCAACCTTTATTTTCCATTTTATTTTTAGTATGAATACATAAAAGCGAAAAAATTTAAATATCTATACATTTTACAAATACGCAAAATAGGTACATCTTCTTTTTTATATATAAAACTGAATGTTTGTTTGTATGTATGTAGAATCGAAAACTGTGCATCTGATCATGTGATGATCTTTAATAAAGTTGTTGTATATGAGCCCACGTAGGTTTTTGAGTTGGTTCGACCAATATGCGACAGGTGCCGCCACTGTCGTCATTCCAACGAATTAACGAATCAAAATCATATACTATTGTTACAATTCATGATGGTTTGAATTGATCCCTAAACACTTCAATAAATATGGAATTGAAACGAAACGCAGCAATGTCGCATTTTTTCAAAATATACAATGAATATTAGTGTGATGTTATTCCTTCAAATTTTTTTTAGTGGATAACGTAGCAACGCGCGCAGGGCATAGATAGTATATAATAAAATATTGTAGCTACTACTAACGGACCTATGACCATTAGTTTGACACCATCGGTCATACATCATTGTGAACATTTTGTCTTATATACAAAAACTCTTGCGCAGTAACGCTACATGCTAAATATCACTCGCACTCTGTAGATTGCGATTTAAGCTCCTTAGGGAGTACAGAGGAACACTAAGAGAGATTTTCCGGAAATTCCAACGAAAGCGGGATGAACGGTAGATACTTTATCTTTTGTAATTCAGGCAAATGTTGTTGCGGACTAAATATTTTTCAAAGAATTTTAAAACATTAAATATTTTTAATTGTTGACTTTTTTTATAATAGTTATAGTATCTGGTATTTTATACCAGTCTGAATTGCATTTAATTATTAGTAATAATATTTTTTTCAATTTAATTGAAAAAAAAAACACACGCGGTGTAATAGTCATTTCAAACTTATTACGTGATTTAATCATTAAAAATAAAACTCTTCCTCTATGCTTGTAAACATGTTTTCTAAACATTGCTTGTACAACACTGACTGTCGAATCTGTCCCTACTAATAAATACTGGTTTAATAGAGCAAACCAAGTTATCTTAGTTAAGATAGGAACGTGATCACCCATTCAAGTTTCACAAACGGCTTGCTAGGAATCGAAACTCGGTTAAGTAGACGGCACAACGTAACAGGAAATAATAACTTTATCCCTAGCTAAACTGCGAGAGGACCGTCCAACTAACATTATGCCTGCCAGTAACAAGTTAATCTAAATGCAGCCGACTGCTTGTGCTAGCTAGTTTTAGTACGCATCGCCAAAGTTTAATAACTGAGAAAATTTGGTACCGCATTAGATTCAACTGTTGAACTTACATTTATACGCTGTTGTGATTTTGTGCCTGCATTGTTGAAAAACATAATGTGTGACTTCTTATTTCTACTATTTACGTTTGTTATTTATTAACATACCTTCCATATAAATCCACGCTATCGTTTGTAATATTATGATGTTAGAAAGAATTATTTAAACATATATTGTTGTAACTTATATTTTAAAAAATCCGCTGCAAACAATTCTTGAAGATTGAAACAGAGACATAAAGCGTCCGCGTTGACTACTAATCTGCATATATGTTTTATTATTAACATTATTGCCTTTAATAATATTGCAAAATTATTTTATCATACTGTTTGGGTCGTAAAAAGTTTTCTTTAGAGAAGCTCGATGTTAGGTAAAAGAAGTTCCCGGACTCTCCTCTAATTGATATAATTCGACGTCAAAAATATATATTTAAATGTGGTCATATTTTACTATACGCGTTGAATTTATATATAAATTATTATATGTTGAATTTATATATCTATATATAAATACGTGAAGCAAAAATTTTGTACCCCTTTTTACGAAAATTACGCGGACCGAGGAGCATGAAATTTGGCACTCTTATAGTTTATATAGAGATAAGGAGTGCAGAATGCGAATTTTTTTTTTAATAATGCATAAAATTAATAAAATAAATATTACACACACTACTATGGTTTGATATCCAAATTATATAAAGTTACATATACATACATTGCTAAAGAGAATGCGTTGTTAACGCGTTAACGGGGACACTACTATGATTAATTTCTCATCGTACAACATGTTGTATGGTATTTTAATATCATAATATTTCAGTGTTGATGTACATTTCAGGGATGTTGGTTTTTCTTAAAATATCCTTTAAATCTTAAACGAAATATTTAATATAAACATATATATGAAGTTAAATAAAACGGTCTGATTCACAATTTTTTAACCATGTATTAATATATTTTTAAAATTTTGCCATCGCGCGTCGCAATTTTATATTAAATAGATTATATCGTATTATGGACTTTATCAGTTACTCAAGTTTCTAACAAAATTACTTTGGTATTCAGTAAAAGTTTGTTTGTTTAAATATTTTCCTTTTAACTGGCGATAAGGTCTTTTTACGCTATTTTTTCACTGAATAAAATATGGCGCGGGGCTCGGCGTTTAGAGATAAAACGTCGACGAAGCTCTTCCTGTCACGTCGTGCGACAGTTAATTACGCGAGTTTAAATAAATCATCATAGGCGGATGCAGTGGAAGGTTTCGATTTGACATATTAACAGTTACGTTACCTTTTACATTACATTACTCTCATAAATTTTAATGAAAGCGTTAGTACAATTTAACCTTCATTTCAAGATATTGTGTATGTTATTAGCACTCAGAAAGGTAAGGTAAACCGAAAACGCATATAATCAACATAGATTATTATTCATTTTTCAGGGTCGGTGTAACCGTGAGAAACCACCTTGCAAGTATTTCCACCCTCCACAACATCTGAAAGATCAACTTCTCATCAACGGCAGAAATCACCTAGCACTAAAGAACGCCTTAATGCAGCAAATGGGATTGACGCCGGGTCAGGTGCTGCCTGGCCAAGTGCCCGCCGTGGTGAGCTTTTCTTAATAAACTAGTTCATTACAAAATAACGCTTTGAGCGATCGGCCATCAATACGTTCCTAATTAGGCACTTCGTGCACGCATTAAATGCAGCTTTAAATGTTACTTGCTACAATGTAATATTTTTGAGCATAAAAATATAATAAGTTATGTGTTGTTAAAATTAGGAAAAATTAAAATTGTGCTTAAAATATTGAACATCCAAATGAATATATTTTTTATGATAAACTAAAAAATGTATGTGTAAATGTTTACAGAAACATACACATAACTAGATGTATCATTTTTAAACATGCTGAATAATTAAATATCATTCCTATCATTCCATTAGACATTAATTTAAATACTTACATAATACAATTAGCCAATAATAAATACGGCAGGTACAGTTTAAACTTATATCTCGAAGGCCAGTCGTTTTTTCACCGCTTACATTGTTTGTAGCTTTCTGTATTATTTTTTTTGTTTCTAAATGGCATGTTTATTCAAAAAAAAAATTACTCACATCTTTATCAATGGGTACAAGCGGTAATGCAATTAAATCACTGAAATATATTCCTTCACTTTTCACACTATTGCTAACATTACTGCCTGAACTCCTCGGAGTCCCTCCTCGCACCGACGCCTCTTATATTCTCCTTCAGGAGCTTCTAGTTTTTTCATAATGTACAACGGCTGCGCTTATGTAGAGTTGTATGAAATAGTGCGCGGGGCGACGTCGAGGGGCAAAGGACAGATTGTCCCTCGCACGATGAGTAGCGTGTTTGTGTGGTTTTGTGTTGAGGTGGGCGGCGTGAGCGGAGCGGGAGCGGCTGCGAGCCACCTCGCCGCGCTGGATCCGATCAGTCTGGCCCTGCTCGCTCCGCAGGTAACCATCGCCAACTCTATGCCGCTGCCGGCCTCTCTCACCACTTGCCTAGCCTTCCTGAATTCCTTCCTTTATTACCCTTTTATTCCGCAGAACTATCCAGATAAGCATTAGAGTGTAACAGTTGGTGCTTAGAAATTGTAACACGGCAAACACCTTTTTAAATCTGTTCCTATCCTTGGCCGGTGGAGGTACTTTTAACCGGACAGACAGTATGCTTTTTATTTTCTATTTTAAATAAGTGTAATGACGCATGATGAGGCTTTAATTTGCTAACGTTTTTAAAACTAACTGGAATAGTAGGTGCGATTGAAGCTCTCTCTTTTTTAATTGCTTGCAAAAAAGTTTAAAGCTTGTTGAAGTTATTTTTATAATTTAATTTGAATTGGAACGTAAAGGAAGAGTACAATAATAAATAAATACTAATGTATTGTTTTTTTTAGGCTACATCTCCGTACTTATCAGGGGTGCCAGGCGTGGGTTCGACATATGCCCAATATTACACGCCACAATTGGTGCCAGCAATGCTTGGTCACGACCCGGCAGCAGCGGCGGCGTCGCCTTTAGGTGTCATGCAGCAACCCGTTTTGCAGCAGAAGCTGCCACGCACTGACCGACTTGAGGTAAGGACATAACGTTACGCATTATAACTATCTTACTGTCCCCTTTTCCGAGTAGCGCTTCCTAATGTTGCAATATTCTGGAGATCGACACAATTCTCTGACAGTATTTATATATTTAAGCCATTAAAAAATTAAAAGAAATACAAATGAATCATATTATTTAATGGTATTAAAGCATTTACAAAACTTTTATTAAAGTATTGTAGTGCAGTGTCGATCTCCTGTGCAAAGTAAAGGCGATGCAGCCTCTACCTGTCCCGTGTGTATGTGGCGCGTGGGCGCAATGGCTCAATACGTCTGCGCGTACGCTTTGCGAGCATCACTCGCTTCACTCTCTCCTCGGTGAAGGGCCTACACTGTTGGCGCAATATCGGCAATGTTGCCACGCTTTTTAATATTATAAAATTTCTTCTGATACTGTACATTGTAGACTTGAAATAACATGTATGTGATAATATATAGGATGTCATATTTCATATGAAGAAGCTGCCGCCTCTTTGCCTTTATTTATACGAACGTAATAAATTTGTGCCTACAATGTGGTACCATTTTAACACGATATACATATTTCTCATTGATAAACCTTATATATGTATAAAATTAGATATTGGTAAATTTAATAGAAAATGCGACGGATGCGTTATCTATCAATAGGTCATAGTCAGAAATTTTTTGAATAAATCTAAAGCGGCGTCGGGTGAAATGTCTTTATAAATAAATAATAGTTTAATGTTTTTAATGGAAACGAAAAATAATATTTTCTCTTAAAAAATTATAAAAGTACGATACGATATTTCGCGACAAATCTGTGTAATTAGTTAGTTAATTTTATCGTCATGTAGTAACCTTACGTGACTAGTAGGCGCGAAAGATAACAATAGATAGTTGTCCGGTGACGGTTAGTCGGAAAGTAATGGCTAGAGAGGCGCGTACGCCGACTGGAGCGCGAGCGGCGACATGGCTGGTGTGTGGTGGTGCAGGTGTGCCGGGAGTTCCAGCGTGGCGCGTGCAAGCGCGCCGAGTCCGAGTGTCGCTTCGCACACCCGCCGCCGCCCGTGGCCGCGCACGACGACGGCTGTGTCACGGTGTGCATGGACGCCGTCAAGGGCCGCTGCGTCCGCGACCCCTGCCGCTATTTCCACCCTCCCCTGCACCTGCAGGCGCACCTTAAGGCGCAGGCGCGCGGCGCGGTACGCCACCAGGCTGCACGCTCTCGCCTCGCTCGCTCGCTCGCGCTCGCTTCTCTTCTTCCGCTTGGTCTCGCTCGCCGCGACGCCGCTTCTGTTCGCAGAGCTTATTCTGTTCAGTTCGCCGCGGTGCCGATCCGCGTCACGCTTCCGTCGCACTCACGCTTTTTTAATTTTTTTATCTATCGCATAATATCACCTTATGCAGAGCTTTAGGTGTATTCTGTGCATCTATTACATCGTTATTGTTTCTGTCCCGTCCTGCGACGCTTCGCTTCACGTAGACGGCCGCCGCAGCGCAGCAGCCGGCAGCGAGCGCGACTTCGGAGCCGGGCAAGAAACGTCCGGCGCCCGCCGAGCTCGAGCCGCCACCGGTACAGCCGCCAGCTTTGCACGCTTCTCCTCCCTCACCCGCTCCCGCCCGCACGCTCCCTGCGGCCCTTCCCGGGCGACGCGGCGCAGACGGGCCGCCCCCGCCCGCCCGCGCCCCGCCGCCCTCGTACCCTACGCCCTCGAGCCCATCGAACCCCGCTCAACCGTCTTGTTTCTCTTTTCAGATGGACATGAAAAGCGTCGGTTCCTTCTATTACGATAACTTCGTAAGTATCTCAAACCTCTACGGACGACGGGGATCAGAATCCCTTCCGTGCGCCGATTTCGCGTACTAATGCGACCGCTTTTCACTCGCAGGCCTTTCCCGGAGTGATGCCGTACAAACGACCCGCCGCGGACAAAGCCGGAGTCCCCGTGTACCAGCCGGCGACCACGTATCAGCAACTGATGCAGCTGCAGCAGCCGTTCGTGCCCGTGTCATGGGAGTACCCTCGCGCCTGCCCGTCCGCCCGCCGGCCGTGGCGTCCGTGGCGCCAGGCGTCGGCGGCGTCGGCGCGGCACGCGCCCGCGCCTCGCGCCGCCGCAGCTGCAGCAGCCCGCGCCGCCGCAGCCGCCGCAGCCCGCGTCGCCCTCGGCGGCCGCCGCGGACCCCGCCGCGCCCGACCCCGCCGCCGTCGCCAAGGAGGTGGCGCACAAGAACTACGCGGCCGCGCTGGCGCTCGCGGCGCAGCAGTCGGCCATGGCGCACGCGGCCGCCGCGTACACGCAGCAGGCGTTCAAGGCGCGCGCCGCCATGCCGGGCCTGATGCGCGCGCCGCTCGTCATGCGGCCGGGCTGGCCCGCGCCGCCCGTGCACATGCCTGCCTTCTACCAGCAGCCGTACATGTACGCGATGCCACCGCCGACGCCGCCAGCGGCCGCGGCGGCGGCCGCCGCCGCTGCGGCCGCTGTCAATCCTTACAAAAAAATGAAGACGACTTAAGTCGGGTCGCGCGCGGGGCGGGGGGCGGCCGCGGCCGGAGGGGCGCGGGGCGCGGGGTCTCCACGTAGAGACTCGTACGTGTGTCGAGTGTGGCCCCGGCCTGTCGGGGCGTTAGCGCTAGGCGTGTTGTCACATTTGTATTGTATTATTGTAAGGACGAAGCGAACGGTCTCCGTATCGCGGAAGTCTAGGTAGTTTTATGCTATTATCTATTCTATTATGTATCTACTCACTTACCGTTTTATCTTATGCGTGTATATTTCTCGTATCTACGACCCCGGTAATAATAACGCTTGAAATGCATGACTGTACGTTTTTTATTACCTCTTGTCGATCGTCGTCTCGTGAGTATCGTCGTACTGAGAGTTGAGCGCTTGGTCCGTCGAACCCGTTTCCCGCTACGTACACGCTTGTTCTCGGAGGAGCTCCGCACGGGTGCGCTTTGGCCATTGTGTCGAGTGTCGACAGTACCTAGTGACTACGGCTTGCGACAGCGAGCCCGCACCTAACACAGCCGCCTTCTAATTTTCGCATGGATAGAACCCACCACCCCCTATATACATTTGGCTCATCAGGTATTATACTCATTATTCTAGTGCTCCAGTGTGTGCTAAGTGTGCGTCATCATGGCCGCGGAGTAGACGCGCGTCGCTCCCGCGTTTTCTTTTAAGTCGCACTTCTTTCTATTTATTTTTAACGCTTTCTGTTACATGCCTTCCGAATGACCGCTTCGGCTGTCGTCCGCATTGCAATCTTTTGTCGCTTTTTGTTTCGGGACGGACAGGCTGTGCGCCGCCTAATGCTCCTTACGTGGAGTACACCGACGAGCGCGGACAGGTAACGAGTGCCGCGTGCCCACGCTCACGCCCACGCGCACGCCCACGCCGCCATCACCACCACCACGCTTGTTCCCGATGTCCCTCGGCGATTTGGCCGCATGTCGCTTATTAACCTCGAACCTTACTCAGTACTGAAGTCGCCTCTCCCGAGTTATTCGCTATCCTGCACCTTCGGTCACGGGCTCAAGTGTGTTCGCTCTAACCTAACTCGCATATCGCCTCTACCTACTCCTGTGCCTCTCTTTCTTTTGCAAATTAAAAAAAATAAGCAATATTTTTAATTTAGAAATAATATTTCGTTGCTACAATAAAATACTTTTACTTTGATAAAATATAAATATTTATTTTGACGCTATTTGAGCTTGCTTTGTCAGTTCGCTTCCGTAGTAATATTTAGTTGCGCTTTAGGCAATATGAAGTAGACTACGCTAAAAGTGTGGCCTACGTAGGTATATGTAACAGAAGGTCAAGGTGCGCTTGGTAACGCTTCATGTCGGTATCGTACACTGCGAAAAATAAAAATAGTCAAATTAATCTTCCTATAACGCTTGGCAGCGCATCGGAACGCGTTTAAACTAAAGCTGCCCAAAGTAACCGCCACGTTTTTAAAAGTGCAAACACAGACTATTTGGACACTCTGTGGCAATATAAAGTGTGAATCTGATGGCATCGCTTACAAGGCATCATGTGTATCAAAACCGTCACCTCAATCATTTAGTCATTGTGCTGTAACTGTATCTTATATTGTTGAACAGTTGATGCTACAACTTACTCGTTGATGATTTTAGTTTTGTATAGTGAAACATTCTTGCTTTCAAATGTGGAAGAAGTCACTCTACAGTATTGCCTTGCTTACACCTGGTAAGATATAATCAGCTTACTTTAATATCCTCAATATAAGTGATTTCCTGTGTCGCCTCTACTGAAACGCCGCTTTACTCTCGCATGAAACTTGTTTATATAACAAAAGCAATTTAATTACTCCTACAAATACTACCATGTCTTGTTGTTTGCGGTAATTTCAGTAAAGGTTTATTTTATTAATAAAACAACGAAGCCAGTGAATATTTTTCTCAATGAGTTGATGCAAACATTTTCAAGAATTGCGACATGTTTTATTAATACATATATCAGTGATATTCATATCAGTAGTAAATATATATATTATTTATATAGTAATGTCAACTCCTTGGAAGAAGTTCACCTCCTGCAGTGTCAACTATCAACCGCAAAAAGGGGGTTTTTATATTTCACTAATATTGAGCTATACGCTTTCTAAAAGTAAATGTAATTTTATGCGTAGTTGGTAGTTGAAATTACGGCGGTGAAATGAGAAAAATCAAAGTGAAGCCCTTAAATTTATTACATAATTTGTCATGTTGAGACTCGGTCGCTATATTTTTCTTTGTGCGCGGGCCAATTAACTACTTTGAGTTTTCTTGTAAACGCTTAAAGTGCTTCGCCGTTCCCCGCTTAAGACTCGTCGAAACCTCTCTGATGCTTAAAGAACTCACCGTAGACGTAATTAATATACTTGGTTTTCTTTTGTTTGTTGTTTCGTACAGTAACCGCACTCTAATGGTCATTATGTTGCAGTTTGTACTACCACTAACATGTCACGTCCAGAACTGTCATGTAAGCTAAAGGTATAAATTTATTTTTTTACATTTAACCATGCCTACCTACCGATAACCAGAGCATGACAGCCAGAGAAGGACTCTTACGACAGCCGATACGACACATTTCGCAAACCTCCCCACACAGCCTATTTAAGCTTTTTATAGCGACCGTTGGTTTTTATGGGTATACTTTGGACGCTACAAAACCTATAGAACGCCCTCGCCCTGGTACGAATTGTCTAGCATCATGCTTTAGCTTTTTGTAAAATATAGTCACGCTTAAATAAGATTGGCTGCGCAATAATGATTATATTTCAAGCGTTCTGCATGCCATTTAGATATATATTCATACCTACTATGTGCATAGTGCAGCATACTTAACACTCTGACGGTTACGGAACTTGCGACGACTCCCTGGGCTACCTCACCCCGTGTTTTCTTGTACTTTGTCCAATATTACTTACCAGTTACTACAATATAAAGGTGACACACAGTCAGCGCGCCATTGTTTAAAGAATGCTTGGAAGGTACAATCATATTGTGCAACAAATCTTGTAAAGTTATTGTAATATTAAAGCAGCGACAAGATTTGATTTCGAGCGTTTCCGCCTTCCGTGTGTCTTGTCTTTGTATCTTTTTATTCCGTAGCGATTGAGAAACTACACACGCATTTTTACTTAACATATATATATATTTTTTTAAATGATCGAGGGTCGTTTAAATATCTATTATATAAAAATCCAGTTTTATAGTACCCATAAATAGCTTCTAAACTTCATATTTCATTTCCTACGTAACTTTAATTTTCATAATTATTTAATTTAAGATAACTGCAATTTGTTATTGATTCGTGTCATAGTAATAGAGTTTTAAAACACACATACCCCTATCCATTACACATATACCGGTAACATGTGGCTCTTTGATATTACAACAACTATTTCGGCATTTTTTTCAGACGGCTGTGCGATGAGGATTATTTTCAGTGTCAGATGTATGAATGTCCATAAAGTGATAGAGTTAGCATTAACACATTAACATAAAGCCTATTCATAAACCGTCATACCTCTATGTACATTATACAAATTTTGTTGTGTACTTTATATTTATAAGTAAAATATGTTGATGCAATATTTTTGACAGTTTATGAAATAGATGGTCTAGTCATCTGTCATTCAAAGAGTTTTTATTACGTAAGTGTGTGAATCTAATATTTTTAAGAAATCGCTTAAGAAAATATGTCAAATTCACATTATATTCACAAAATAAATAAAATTATTTCGACATGCGTATGCAAATAAGGAAATTTTACTTTAAATTGTATTTAAAGTTTTTAAAAATGACTTTAAATGTTAATAAAATAATAATCTGCGTTGTCATAAATTCGTAATTTCCTGTGTTGCAAAATATATCAAAATTATTTTTATTCTATTAAATATAACATTTGAAATTGCCTACACTGATGATCACACACTTCGTATAGAATTATTTGAATGACAATTGAAGTATAATTATTATAAAAAATTTATGAGTTATGTTTACACTTTTCAGTTACTGGACACCCTCCCGGTGTGCCAAGATTTTAATCGGCAAGGATGTACGAGACCTACCTGCAGATTCGTTCATATTCGTGAAGGTACTATAGCGCTTCTTTATCAAGCAATTCTAAAAACGAAATTATTATCTATGACCTTCCTTTTGAAGTTTAATTGTATTTCCCAAATTTCATAACTTTACGAAAACTGTATAAAATATGTTTTTAATCTGAAATTGCATGAATTATAATCCAAAATCCTGCAAAATTCCTACTTAGTGCATGCTTTACAGATTTGTAGGTTAGTAATTAAAATATTTTCATATTCTAGAATAGATTCTTATAAAGTTGTTACATCAATAGTCATACTATTAGCGATATAGAATTGTATATTTATTACATTATATAAAATAGTTAAAAAGTAGATGTTTTTAGAAACTGCGAAATAGATTTGTTACCGTTCTAATGCTATACAAGTATAGTTTTAGTTTTGTTATATTTTTGTATATCTTTTAAAAATAGTAGTCTTAGTGGATTAGTGAATACTTTGAGATTAGACTATTAAATGTAGAAGTTTTAACTTTGTGTTACTATATGATATTTATTGTAGTATTACATATATATTGATATGCAATATTGATATCTACTAGCAAGGCTGTAAAACTACATACATTTATATTTTGTCAGCCATTGACCACAGGATAAACGAAAGATTAATATATATTATATTTATTTATAAATATGTACATGTAATAGGTACTATACAAAATGAATGAATAATAATGATTGTTTAACATTTTTTAATTATAACGCATTGTAGGGTGCGGGCTGCAGGTGGTGGGGTGCCGCGTGGTGGTGTGCCGCGACGCCGCCGCCGGCACGTGTCGCCGCGCCGCCTGCCGCTACTACCACATCCCCGTGCAGCTGCCGCCCGCGCTGCGACCCCCGTAACCCCCGCGACCCCCGCACCCCACGCATCGCCCTCATCCCTACGCCCACGCCCACACCCACTCCCGCTCCCAGTCCCACTCCCACGCCCGCGCCCCTCGTTGACCATATCGCTCGCACACTGACACACTGGCACTGTCGCCCCCGCGGCGGAGGCGGCGGAGGCGGCGGCGGCGCGTCGCCTCCTCCGTCCCGGCCCGACCGGAACGAGTGTGTACATAAGTAGCGGGATATGATTCTCAGGCACGGTCATGCGATTGTGATATGAATAGAATACGACACGCCGGAGCCGTTCGAATGGTCTGTCGAGATCGTACCGAGATCGTCGAATAGTAGTTAGTGAGGTTTCAAATGTTTTATTACTATTGTATATTATTTTTTTAAGATACGATATGAGTTCCTGTAGAGATCGGCGCGGTTTCGCCGCGAGATTTGTTGTATATAAGCGAGGTACCGTCAGGCGAGCGAGCAGCTTTTGCCTGGGCAGAGGCCGGAGTCAAAAGTTGCGTCACCCCACTCCTATTGTGAGCATTTTTGTGAGAATTATATTATTTTTATTTACGTTACAAATTTATGTTTTTATAGATGACAAGTTTTTTAGATTAGATTAAGAATCGATATCGAAACACCAATAGCGTAGCCGCTTCTCCTTCGGCACCGATAACCGTGGCGTCGGTCGCCGTTCCGGCCGCGTCCTCTCACTTAGTGTAGACACCCACACTCGTAGAGTGGTAGCGGACTTACTGCGACTTTGCGATCCAAAACTGAACACGAACACTCAACGTTGTCGGACAATATTCAAATAAAGGCATACTTCCAAGCTATTTACCTAAATTATAGGATAGAACGTCTGCTTTTATTCCAGATAGATTTTGCTAGAAATCATTGTTTTTCCGATCGATTCCCGTCTATCGATGCACAAAGTGGCGCCCGACGATCGAGTCCGGTCGAGCCGTCCGCGTCAACGAGTCCACAACAAAAATAGCTCTCCTGTATTATTTTGGACATGAACAGTATTAACTTTTGATCAAATTTATCTCGTCGTATGTATGTAGAGGTGATATGCGGATAGAGGCCGGAGCCGCCGCCGCGGCGCGCCGCGTGGCGCCGGGCGGCGGCGAGCTCCCTCGAGGCGAGGAAGCCTGTTGCCTAATTATTATTATTCCTAGTCCATATCCTTTTGTTGATCAGTCATGCGATTAATGTTAGAATAAAAATATTAATAATTTGATTTATTCCTCCCATTTAGTGGATATTTTGATAATGATATATTAATAATGAAATATTTAAGATACATAATACATATTTGATTCTAAATCCTGATAAAGTGACACTACGTTAGTAATTTAGTCGGAGGGATACTTGTGCCGTGATTATATTTTTAGGTATATATTATAAAATAATTCCTAGCGTCGGAATTAAAGAAGTGATTAATGTGTAAGTGCGTTATATTTATTGTCGTATAATGTAAGTGGAATGCCATATCGATAAAAGATGAATAGCAGAAGGTGGAGTTAAACTCGTCGGAGGTTGGCTGGTTGGCTGGTTGGTTGGTTGGTTGGTTGGTTGCGTTAGTTTTGCGTTGGTTGTTACTCCCGGGTCGCGGGCTGCGCCCGGGTCGGTTCGCTTTTATCAATACGGCACTATATGACTATTAAATACATAAGTTGTCTTTTATTTTTGTTGAAATTTATCGTTTCACGGATTATTTGTTGCCTTTAATTTTTATTATCGAAATTTTATAATTTGACGCATTTATTGTAAGACAATCGATTACTTTTATAATTAATTAGTGTGATAATAATAATTATTATGGTATCAAATTGCCGTTATAATATTGAACATCGAAAGTATCCTTCCTCTTTAGAAGGGACTCTTCTGGCCCAAGGTTTCTAGTGGATTTTATATTTTTCTTTTTGTTGTATTTTTAATGTTGCGTGTGTCTTACACATAATATATTTCATTTTTGTGATATTTTTAACTATAAAGTACTGTTATTATAAATCCAAATGGAATAATGAAGACCTAATAAATAAATATTCAAGAATTTATTTGTAAATCACAAAAAAAAAATGTAAAACTGTAAATATATTAACAAAAAAATGAACTGCAACACAATAATTATTGATTATTATTATATCTCATCGAGTACACTGTAAGTTGTTCGGTACCTAATGGTATGTTATAATGTAGTAGGTACAGTCTACTAAATGTAAACCGGTCCAGTGAACAAAGTATTGATAATATTGTGAACATTTTTTTATTCATGAGCAATCACAGAAAGTACATGACATTGTAATATTATTTATGAAATTACTATGTGATGTGATCTTCGGATCAATTTTGAGTACAGTATAGATAATAAACAACTGAATATGTCACTTTGTTTATTTATTTCTTCCTTTCACTTTCTACAATTACAGCTACATCGAGTAATTGGAGACCATCAAAGGGGTACAACAGCTGTCCACTCTAACAGTGACACGCGAAACTATATTTTTTCTCAGTTACTTTAGATCACCACCCTACATGCTATGTCTGAATATATGATAAAATACACAGTTTTTGACAAGACCATCTTCTTATGAGCGAAACATATCTCCCTGGTAAATTTTATCTTAAGAGTATCTACAGGAGATATTCATGATATGTAGCAGTGGCGAGGCGTCCGTATAACACGGTTGCATTTTGTTAATAAAAATAACATATTGGTGAATTTATTAGCTACTAAAACAGGTAACTGGCAAAATTTAAGAGAAATTATTAAAAATACTTTACATTCTATACCGTCATCCATATGGTATATATGTATTCCCTAAATATACCGGCTTCTCTAAATATGTATACGGGTTTTCCTAAATCCACCGGCTTACCATTTTAAAATTTTCACCCCTCGCCACTGATATGTAGTGCAATATTTTATCAGTCACTTGAGTAATGAAAGTCAGAATATACAATAATTAAGAACAAAGATCTATATACAATATTATTTATTTTTATAACAAATTTACTTCTTACTTTTCGAACTAAAACAAACAGCAATTTGTGAACATGTCACTTTATACAAAAATGCATGTTAAATACAATAGAACATGTAAGTAATATTTATTTTATTAATTAAAGATATTTCGGATACAGAAAAAATTATATGTCACAAATCTAGTAAACTAACTTTAAAAAGACATTTAAACTCGATTTTCAACAATAAACAATATCAAATAGTCACTTTAAATATCAAGTAGCTTCCAGTAGACTCGGTTAATACCTATTGTTACAAAGGAACGAATGTTTGATTCTTATACAATAGTTGTACTTACAACATAGTAAGCAAACCTATAATGGTTGACGAGTTCCGACTGATTGTCGAGTTTATGTATTATTGTTCTGCACATTCCGTAGAATCCATTCATACAACATGATAAAGCTATGGGGGCACTAATAATGGGTCCGGAACTTTAAATCCTTGACCTGGTTATGACACAACCGGTAATTTGCGAACTACGATATTGAGGCCCTTATTTTTTCCCATAATACATTTTTATATTTATTTTGCGAAGTCTTTAAAATAAACTTAAAACGAAAATACTGCAAAATGATGATGATGATTATTATTATTATATACTTAATTTTCCAGTCTGTAAAGTGCTAGTACAATATGAAATCAAATTTGTAGGTCTTTAAATATATTCAACTGTAGTATTTCTAGTAAACATATTCCAACTGTAGTATTTATTTTATTATCAAATACTTAGGCGGAACGGGTGTGGTCCTAACAGTTCGGCTGTAATTACCAGCGTTCTTGGAAAATCTAACACTTCCTATTGGAAGAGTTAGATTTGATTGATTAATCAAATATTCCGAAACACCTGCTGAAACATTGGAAATTACTGAGTATACGTCACGATTACTATTAAATGGATAGGTATTGTCATCCTCAATACGGCAGCCATTCATTGTTTATCTAATATCAGTACTCATAGGTGAAGATCACCCAAATTGTGCGACAGACGGAGCCATAAAAGTTGTTTTTGCTTAGCGTTTTCTCACTTTATAATTCCTTAAACATAAAAACATAAGCTGTAGTTTTTTTTAAATGTTAACGTTATAAAAACAATGCGAAATAAGTTGCATGCTTCAGCTAACATCATAATATCTAAATCAAAATATTCTTTAATCAAATAGGCTATTAAAAACGCTTTCGAATCGTTAATTTACAAAAAGATGTCAGCTTTCTCAGTTCTACCTGAAGCTACCACTGACTCGGAAGATAGTTTTGCTGAGAAGAGCCGGAAAGAAATTCAACAGTTGCTCTTTTCAAATATAATTTTACAAATTTACAATAACGATTAGCCTCCCGAGCGAGCATCAATAGCATTTAATTCCACACATTAACATCTGTATAATATTCTTGGACAGAATAATTTCCTTTACTTCAGTTCAGTTCAGTTATTAAATTATGGCGCTTCAAACGTGCCAGTTGAGCACAAATCACTTCGCCAATGTCACGTGATGTGTGTGGAGAATACATGAAGGAGGGTTGATCTGTAAAAAAGAGATTAATTTACACTGAGATAAGTAAATATTTATTTTAAATTTAGACTGACATTTTCATTTCCTTTACTTAATAATATGTTTTTTTTCTTGCCTTTCAATTTTTCAAATATCAATGACAAGTGAATACAAATTCATTATGAGCAATATGGTGCTTTCATTATTGTCTTTTATTTTTTTTCCTTTCAATAAATATATTTTAAAATGATTATAATATATATGTATATTTCTATTTTTATAAGTCCGCAAAGGGTTTTATTAAAATAGTATATACAAAAACATATATAATATAAAAAAATATATTTTTTATTTTATATATATATATATTATTATCTGCTGACACATATGTCAGTGTCAACGAAATACAAATTAACATTTAACAAATATCAGTGTTCTGTCATTCTTTCGAGTGTTGTGTATTTCTTTTAAAATATTTTAATCATTCAATATACCTCATATTCGAAATTTCTTTATACATATAAAGTAATGGCTTACTATGCGTGACAAATATTTTACGATGAGAACAAGTATATTTTTTGTGATCTAATGGATAAGTAAAAGTCGACCAGATTGAGGCAAGAAGTGTTATGTTATCACAATTATTCGAGAGGCATATATACAAATATCTCTTTGTAACTTTTTTTTATTTACAGAAAATAATTTAGTAAAAAATGTTTGCAAGTTTAAAGAGTAAAATTAAGGAAGAAACTGGCAGCGACATAAGCAAATTGACGAGTAGCTGGAGAAGTGGTGCATTTTTGGGACGTATATCGTTAAGAGATGATTCAGTCAGTCATTTTTAAATTTTACCTTCTTTTATTCATAATTTATCACTTAACTCACCAGAGAGGTCAACTCACACTAAAATCTTAATTAAAATTGGTTTTCATATTCTTTTAGTACTTACCAGTACCAATTATTTATTTTTAAGCAATAATATAATATAAAAGAAATCTTACAATAAGCATAATAAATAAAAACTTGTAAAAATTTTACAATTTTGATATTTTTTTCTAAAGTGTTAGTTTGACTGTTTGGTGCTCTAGCAGAAACAGAGTTGATCGTAAAATTTAAAAGAAGTAACTACTACTTGCTTAATGAAACCAAGAATATAGAATTAAAATTACATAATCAGTGTATTGATTTCAGTCTACAACGAGTCCCTCCAGTTCTGGTGGACCTGGAGACTCAACATCAGATGTAAGTATATAAAATTATCTAACTCTAACCACAAACTGTATATAGTTTGTAATAGTCTGTTGACCACTGTAGTAATTACTTATGCTATTATTTATCAACTATTCTTTTCAACCAAACTCTTTGTAACAATATGAAAAAAAAAAACATTTAGCAACTGACCTTGTTTAGTCAAGGCAATGAATTTGAAAGAGAAAACTTAAGTTTCTTCTATATTATTACTCAGTTCTTTGTAATTGTAATAAAGCTATGTGACAATTTTTTATCGCAGCATTAAAGTAAATTATCAACATAAAAATCAAAAGATGTGTGCAAGTTTTAAATTTATTAAATAGAGCTACTATATAGTAAAATATATTTATAATGAATTGTATTTATATCATATATAATATCATTATATTTGAATAAAATAAAAAAACTTTTATAATTTTAATGGATTGTAAATTTATCATAAGATTTGAAATGTTGCCGAATATTTGTAAGGTAATGGTGATCTACTTACATGCATTTTTTTCTATTGACAACATGTGCAAACTATAGTTAATAGAAATACCTTCAAATATTATATTCTGGCTATATTTATTTTCAACATATTTTTAGGTCATTTGGTTTAGAAATATTTATAAATTTTTAATAGTTTTTTTCCTAGGTTCACACTATATCCTGCACATAGCTGGGTAGACAGAGGGAACCTGAGTACCTAGTGTTAAGACACTCCATTTTCTTCTATTAACATTACTGTTTTCCACTTTCCACCGAATTGAGGCATTGCATGCTGAGTGGCTGAACTCAACGCCGCGCTTTGCCTTGTTACCAGAGTGAGGAAATGAAAATTCTAAATATTTTTTAATATTTTCATTCCCTGGAGAGGGAATCGAACTGACAACCTGTCACGTTTACAGTCACTCACTTGTGCCTCTGCAGCACGACAGGCCTCTTTATTTTATTTCTATTTTAAATAATTGTAATAAAAATAATAAACTTTTTAATTCTAGTCCATTTCTCCACAACTTCATACATACTTGTCAGACCGTACTGGAGGTGAAGTGGACCAGGCAACCCTCCAACAACAGTATGCAGAACAATTAGAATTAAAATTAAGAGACAGAGATACATATTGGGAACAAAAGATTGAAGAACTGAAACTTTCACTGTCTTCAGTACAAGGTTAAGATTTATTTATTATATAATTAAGTCCAGTCTAGAAAATGTTAATTATTCAATTGTTATTATTAAGCTTATTCCCTACAATAATATTAATACCTGTATAAGTATTAATATTATTGAAGGGAATAAGTTTTTACCTAATATTTGTAATTAGCATATATATTTGGCAGAAAGTGGGGAATGGAAATGTTAAAGGAGAACTCTGGTTCTCTCTGCCTACCCACACTGTGTGCGGGATACAGTATGAAACTAATAAAAAAAGAACACAAAATATAAATATGTAATAACTAAGTCATTAAGTGATTATGTATGCTTATAATTAAGTACATTTAATTATTCCCTAAGTCTTGCCCAGACCTAATGTCTATACAAAAAAAAGTTCTTGCAAATCCATCAAGTAGACTCAAAAATAAGATATATACAAATAAAAATTTAAAGAAACTTAAATTCATTTTCTATGGCTGTTTATATAACAACCTAATCTGATCTTTCATGAGTATTCTCAATGTACAGACACACATTTTTTACTGATTTATTATAATATAGAGATAATATACAGGTGAAGAGGCCTTAGCCGCTCAGGCTGTAGCTCGGACTGCTCAAGCAGAAGCATCAAAAGCAATAATAGCTAGAGATGCAGCTGAAAAACAATTGAGTGAGTTTAGAACTAGGCTAGCCGCAGCTGAACACGCGCAGGATAAACTGGATGCCCTTACGGTGATTACTTATTATTTAAGTGAGACTATTTTAATAATCAATATTTTAATTATTTAGTATAGATTGTATTGACTTTTTTTGTGAAATTTAAAAAAAAATCTCCTTTATTATTATTTTTTAATTGATATTAAACTTTAAACTTGGAATTACAAAGATAATGTAATTAATTCAGTACACCATTCTTGTGCCCAACCTCGACTCATATGAAATCATATTGACGGTGAAGTGCCAATACCTTTTAATTGACATTTTTAATAAATTCACTTTAATATTTTTATTGTTTTAACGCACTGTTAGAATGTTTTAGTGAAATTTCTTAGTGTATCTTTAACTGCAAAAGTATTAGAATAAAAATGGTGGAAATATCTCACAACTAACCAATGTGTCTAAACATGGTATTTAAAACGATAAAAATAAAAAAGTGAATTTATTAAAATTTAGCATACCTCCTATCTGACATTTCACTGTCGATATTATACACTCTAGTATATTGCGTGCCATGTCATCCATATGCGAGTGTCAGTAACATTTTCTTGAAAGCCATGGCATTTATATATGGTGCTAAGTTACGTTGCATATGTAGCCATGGCATACGTATTCGAAGTAATTTTTTAGTATAAAGTATTTTAGTACAAAAAAGTCATCTTTGGCCTCAATTTCTGGCTTGGCTCTCAATTTTTTTTTAATAAATAGCTGTGGCACGCAATGTGTTAA
>JAKGSA010002284.1:0-20723 GCA_033558755.1 Philaethria dido
CTCCTACCACCTAAGAACTAACTAATATTTACTAGCTGGCTTTCGTTTGCGTAGATGTAGGTTTTATAAACCTAAAATTCATTTTTTCTCGTTCTTGTAAGAATTTCGAGAAATCCTCCCTTAATGCTTTCCTTATACTCCAAGGACTTTCTATGCCAAATTCAGGTTTTTATGGCCTTTCTCCTTGCTTGACTTGCGCCTGTACATTATCTGTCATTCACATAGTAATTGCGTTTTACTAGAACTAATTAAATTAGGGTCGAAAATAAAAATTAAATTATTTTAACCAAAATATTTATTAGCAAACGCTATCTTGTTATAGTATCGATATCGATATCATATCATCGTGAGATAAAGCGTGAAGTTGCTTTTTTTATATAATTTCTTATGAAAAACCTAAATATATTTATATATAATTTCAAGTATAATAATTATAATAAAAACACTTTATTGCATAAAAAACATATAATACAAATATAAAATATTATGCAATGACGACTTTATCGCTACCAGCAATAAAGGACAATAACAAGAGAGAAAGGTGCAAAAAACGTTGATACTATATATATATATATATATATATATATATATATATATATATATATATATATATACTTAATAGGGATGAGACCGATATATCAAAACGTAACTAAAAACGGTTTTCACTCTTATATCATATCATATCATATCAATATCTAAATGACCATATCCGATATCAAATATCTACGTACAAAACATAACGACAACTCGACGATTTGATATGAAAACTAAATCATAACGAAAACTATCGCAACACAAACTCGATATCTAAAAACGAATATGATATTTTTTTTTTTTATCTTCACGCTACATCCCGCCTTTAGCAGGGTAGGCAGAGGGAACCAGATAACTTAGTGTCGAGACACCATTCTCTTTCAACAATTCCGTTCCCCACTTTCCGTCAAATGCAGGCATCGCGTGTCGAGTGGCGGAACTCAACGCCGCGCTTTGCCGAATATAATATCGGATATGAAAACTTCACATTCGATGTGTAACCGTTACAGCTAAAAAATGGTAACGCCCACGTCTAATACTTGAACAGTTATTTATAAATATTTATAATATTTATTTGTGGCAGGTGCAATGGCACGCCAAGTGTCGCATGAACGCGGGCGCCAACCACTACATAGTGGGGCGCGACCCCGCCGGCCTCCCGCACCCCGCGCCCGCGCCCGCCGCCCCCGCAGACCTGTACGACGCGAGACACGGGGCCATCGTGCTGGCTAATGCACCGGGACTTGCTGATTTGGAGGTAATGTGGACTTTGTTAGCTGTTATGTCATTGAAACATGTTGGTTTTATACGATTTTTTTTTAACTTCACGCATTATTCCGCATATAGCAGGGTAGGCAGAGGGAACCTGAGAACCTAGTGTTGAGACACTCCCTTCTCTTGCAACAATTCTGTTCCCCGCTTTCCGCCGAATTGAGGCATTGCGTGCTGGGTGGCGATACTCGACGCCGCACTTTGCCTCGTTACTAAACCGAGGAAATGAAAAGGTTAACATTTCCTGGGGTGGGAATCGAATCCACAACCTATCGCATTCACAGTCACACGCTTGTGCCTCTGCGCCACGACAGGCTCTAATTTTATTATATAATTTCCTAAAAATCAAGATTTTAAGGTGGAATTACTGCAAATTTATCAACGCACTGGCTAGGTATAGGTATAGAATTAATTTATACGTGGTAAAGATGTAATAGCCAAATCTCCATAATCTAAAAGATCTCAACCTTTCTACAACTATAATCAGTTTATTTTTTTAACACGTAAAAAACTCTAAAATATGTATAGGGTGTCCCAAAATTAACACAAGATTTGAATTAAATAGAAAACGCCATTTTAGTCTTTTAATAGCGAATGAATAATGAATATAATAGCAAATGGCGGCAAAGTCAAATCTTGCGTTAATTTTGGGACAGCCTTTATATTAAAATTTTCTAATATATTTTTTATAATTCATAGATAATTCCATTCCGCGTTGCCGCATATGACTCGTCTGTCGGTAAAATGGCGTTCTTCGATCCCACTCGCAAGGAGGACTTTGATTTTATATCTGGAACCAGAATGCGAGGTAATTATATAATATATTTTCTTTAAGTAGCATATAATAGAACTATTAAATATAAATAATTATTATATTTATAAAAAGTATTGATTCATTAAATAAATCATTGTAATTAAATAATTTTACATACATATACTTAGCTGTATCCCGCATATAGCAGTAGAGAAGTAGGCAGAGGGAACTTAAGACACCTGCTCCCCACTTTCCACCGAATTGAGGCATTGTGCGCTGGAGTGGCGGAACTCAACGCCGCGCTTTACCCCAGTTAGCCAAAACCCAGAAAATGAAAAATCCATTTTCATGGGGAATCGAACCCACAACCTGTCGCGCTTTTGTCGCATCGCCATGCCTCTGCCACGACAGGCGTTATAAATAATTTTAATTATTCTTATATTTACCTTGATCACAAGTTAATTATTTTTATACTAATGTTTATTTGTAAAAATGATATTCATATTTTTAGCGTCAGAGGTGGAATTTATTAAGACAAATGTAAGGTTAAACACAAATTTAATTTAAATTACACGATTAATGTACCCATTTTAGAAACATAAAATGAACAACAAAATGGCGTACCGCAGATTGCAACTGTCACAAAACCGCCAACCGAGTCCAACGAGCAAAAACCCTTCTTTCAAACTCGGCCGCTTTTATAGTGCGAAGGTTTTGTGTGGACGTTTGCAAAATGCAACTAAAAACTACATGGTTATTCTAACAATATAACCGTATTAGTCATATATAGATTGATGTAATGATTTTTTTTAATTTTAGGTAAGTGATTACTTTATTTAAACTCCTTCTTCAGGTAAAAAGTCTTTAATAACTTTCTTCCCAATTCCCAATAATCAATCTTATTCACGCCTTATTACAGACATTATATACGAATATTTTTATTATTTTTACAGGTCTTGCAAAATCGGGTAAGGAGCCACCAAAAGGTTTCATGGCGCCCACCGCCTGGAAAGTATTATCAGAATATTATCAATCACTAAAATCAAAAATGGACACTAACTAAATCATATCAAATATATATTAAATCAAAAGTAAAAGTAACTAATTATAATTAAAATTAAGTACATTCCTACTGTTACTACTAAAATTGTGTAGATACACATTCCAGGCTTTATTTTCTATATAACATTATACAATGTTCTGGAACGTTTTGTTTCTCATAATAAATATTTTGGAAAAGCATATTTAGAAAACCTATAAAAATTTGAACGTAGCGGGACTCGAACCTGCGCCTCTTGGAAACCGTCCAAGCGTTCTGACCACACGCCATGCATGGCGCAACTTATTTATGTTGGTATCATCATTGAATTTCGACGCTGAATGTAGAACGCATGGCGCTGTGGTCATAGCGCTTGGACGGTTACAAGAGGCGCGGGTTCGAGTCTCGCTGCGTTCAAATTTTTATACGTTTCCTAAATATGTTTTTCGTTACCTAAATGTATGATTAACACTTTAGAATTTCAAAAATAAATATTTTGGAGGTTATTATTTTAAATTCTATTTATTTTTTGGATGTATTATGAATATATTAATTAAAAAAATTTGCAGTTTAGTTAAACAAAAAATATCATTATTCCTAGTATAATGATACAAATAAGATATATTAAATTTAAATATGGTAACTTTTTTTTTGTTTGCGCATATATTTTAAATGTATAATTTTTTTTGCTGACTCTATAATATATTATATTTGAATATACGTAATATATGATTACGTTTTTTTTAAAGCAACTCAGGTTTATTTTTTTCACATATTGAAGAATTTAAACTTAATGAATTTGTTTTATTATTTTACATGACCTCATTGTCACTGCAGATATTCTTTATTTTTTTTGACAATTATTTTGTTAAATATATAACTTTTATTTTGTAGGAAAATCGTTTATATCATCATGGAAGATTAAAAATTTATGTATAAAAAATGTATGTTTTACACTGATGTAAAAATATATGTACTTGCTCTCTTTTTGATAATTCTATTAAGAAAAGTTAATAAATGAAATGCATTTATTCAACATTTCTTATTTATACATAGATCAGTCTTTAAATGTATATATTTTTATTTTTGAAAAAAAAAAAACATTCTATGTACCAGTGGCGAGACGTCCATACAACACGGTTCCCACCGGCCTGCCTAACTGTTTAAAATACAAGTATGAGATATAATAAAAAGGTCTCTAGGAAAATGTAACCTCGAATTGTAATGGAGTTTGCAAAAAACAAAGTCAAGCGTAAAATTACTAAATACCTTTACTACTTTATACCGGCTTCTCTAAAACATACCGGCTTCCCTCAATAAAGGTACTGACTTCCCTAAATATTCATCGGCTTCTCTTTTATCCCCTCGCCACTGCTATGTCCACTATACGTGTATATTTGACAGCAGCATTTATAAACTATTCACAAATATCATAATTATAGAGAGAATTCCCATTCTCATGATACAATAACATAAATTCTATTTAATTTAATATACATATCATTGGAAATCAAAGATGGCCGCCGCTCATACTTTTTTTTGCAATACACAATGTTGAAAAAAACTTGTATTTAAAATCATTTTTTTATTATTTTTTTAATTTTAATTAATATTTTAATTTAAAATATAACCTTAATTGCTTTTAAATATAATACGCACAAATTAAATAAACGTGATGATATAACTCGATTTATTGAAATAGTTACTGTTAAGGGAAGATTGTTATTTATAAGAGGTTTATTAATTGTTACAATTACGAAGTAACAACGGTGGTGCTTAAAACTATATGCATAGATTTATTTAATATACAAATAAAGTTGAAAATGTATATCATTATGTTTTTTTTTTATTATTATTTTTTATTTCACCCCTAAATGTAATAAAATAAGGAATATTTTTACTTTTTTTTTTAGCTTTACGCTGTATCCCGCATATAGCAGGGTAGGCAGAGTGAACCTGAGAACCTAGTGTTAAGACACTCAGTTCCCCACTTTCCGCCGAGTTGGCATTGCGTGCCGAGCAGCGGAACTCAACGCCGCGCTTTGCCTTGTTATCAAACCCAGGAAATGAAAATACTAAACTTTTACATTGCCTGGAGTGGGAATCGTACCCACAACCTGTCGCGTTTACTCTACTTTCTCTGCGCCACGACAGGCGTTATAACTTATATGTATATATTTCTAATTGAAAATTTTATGGTGAAAAAATATATTAGAATATATTAAAGATGTATGTACTTTACATATTAAAATGTGAAGAAAAAAAATATGTAGATGGGTATAGTTAAAGTTTATATGAAGAAGTGCATAAAGCCAATATTTTTCATACAAATGCACCTGAAACATTAATGTATGTTGAATATATAAATAATATATATGAATTAAATTAAAAAAAATATTACACACTAGCTCTCCGCCCGCGGCTCCGCCCGCGTGAAATTAGGTTACATCGCGCGATATGATAAGGAGTATCCTATAGTCTTTCCCAAGGTCTAGACTATTTGTCAAAATTGGTTAAGTGGTTTATGTGTCAAAGTTGTGAACAGTTAAACAATCTTACATGATTTTATGTTTGACAATAAGGAACATCCATACAAATTTTCATCCCCTATTTCAACCGCCTCTATCATTTTTTTCGCGATAAAATATCCTATGTCCTTTCCCAAGTTCAGTTCTATCTTAATACCGAATTTCATCAAAATCAGTTCAGTGGATTAGGCGTGAAAGCGTAACAGACAGACAGAGTTACTTTCGAATTTATAATATTAGTAAGGATTATCATTTCTTTGACATTGATTTTCATATTTTTATTTGCATAGTGATATAAATCGGGCACTTGCATAAAAAAATACAAAAACCACTAAAATAAACACTTGTGTGTAGTGTATATAAAAAAAAAATTATACATTTCATAATAATTTTATATGGGTATTCTTTTCTTAACATTTTATATTTTAAATGAAACTATTTTAACCGGATTAATCGCGTATATGTTAGTATTCGAGAATACATTTTTTTACCCAACCACTATATCAGGTTTGATAAACCTCATGTACTCGCTAGGGAAAACAGATATATCCCTAGGATAATCCGCGAAGCTATTGAAATACAAAAACATCCTAACTTCAATAGAGAAGATGGTTTGGGACTTTCTACCACCTGGGACCCACTCATTATTTGAAATCTCAAACCCACCACACTAGAGGGCCAGATACAGTCAGCTCATTCTGCAAGAATCCAGGGCAGTACGCGAGGCAAGTTTGATATAATAATTGTATCAAATGACAGACGAATGCCACCTCAGTCTACCTGTGACCACGGACACACAGCAGTACAGTAAAGTGTTCGAAACGTCTGGTTTCCAAAAATGTATTTTCGAATACTAAAATATACGCGATTAATCCGGTTAAAATAGTTTCAATTAATATGTGTAATAATCGCGAAAATCAAAGAGCTCATTATTTTATAATTTTATTTCATTCAAAAGAAATGAACACAAATCGTTTTAAAGTTTAATCTATTTCCCTTAATGACATTTAATTATCCTATTTTGTATTGTGTAGTCTATAATGCTAACCAAATATTATAGGCCTTGGATACATAGACTATATTTACAACAATAAATTACGTAACATTAGATATATGTAAGTATGTCTAAGTCGTAGAGATAAATTTTATGTATGTATCATATCGTAATACGAGATTTAATAGCAAAAATATTATATCTTATCAGTCCACCTACGAACAAGAAAACAAAATGAACAAAATAAAATCAATGTTTGTTAACTGTTATCACCGAGTTCAATGTTTAATTATCATTTATGTATATTCATGTCGTGCGATAAACGCTTCTATAGTGTATTGTAATTAGAGATTTTCATTGATTGTTAAGTTAAAGTGACATAACTTAATCAGTGGTAGTTTTATATTTATTTGGATAAGTCGTGTTAATATGGCTCTAAGGCTAGGCAGAGTAAAGCAGATTGTAGAAAGATGTATGGGCAACAAAGCATCTCGGTCCATGTCATACTATCCGATTGATGAACACGTATTCGGATTGTCCAGTGAACAACAACAGGTATATTTTTCTTATTTTTTTATTAAATACCCGATGCAATAATAAGTCATGCAATTAAAAATATGTGAGCAATTAGCGAACATTTAAATACGTGTGATATCTTATTTTGTTTGAGGCCTTTGTGGCGCAGTGATTGTAAACACGATTGATTGTGGGTTCGATTCGTGAGAGTGTGGAGAACAGAGTGTTTCGACACTAGGGTGGGTCTATCTTTCTATGCGAGAAGCGCCAAAAAAAGATAAATTATTAGATCTAATATGATTAATTAGATATAAGATTAAACACCTAATTTTGAATATTTATTTATTTATTTATTTATTTATTTATTTACTATTTATTATGAACTACATCAGAAACATTGCACGATAATAACCGCAGTAGTGTAATACTGTGTCGCGGTTACTAACGCCCCCCTCACAAGCGTTTTTAATAGCAATTACAGTACTAAAGTATATCAACAAAATATGGACAAAAATTATATATATATAAAAAAAAAAAAAAACAAAATAAAATAAACCACAAGTGACCACACTAAAATATTAAAAGTAACATAGAAGAACTTATAAATTACGTAGGCATTTAGTTATGTATGTGTATGCGTATGTATGTGTGTGTGTGCGTGTGTGTTTGTGTGTATGTTGTGTGTGTTTTTTTATGTGTGAATAAATAGACTGTGAGTGAAAAAGAAAAGTCTCATATTGTTATGGTTATAAAGTTTTCGGTCTCATCATAAGTTAATTTTAATAGCCAATCGTTTAATTTGACTTTACATTTTGGTAAAGTTAACGAGTAAATATTAAGTTTTTCGTTTATTTTATTGTACAGTATGAGGCTTAAATAGAAGTGTTGTCTATTTGAAGAGACTAAACGTCGTGATTCGACTGGGCAGATTTTATCGGATCTACGTTTTAACGTAATAATTTCTTTTTAAATTTTAAATTTTAGCACATATATATATATATATATATATATATATATATATATATATATATATATATATATTATAGAAAGTATATATATATATATATATATATATATATGTTTTTTTAAATAAGAAGATATTCATTGAAGAAAGATAATCGAATCGAAATAAATCAAATTATACATATATATATTTAGTTTTAGTTAAATTAGAATGTCCATCTTGAAAACAGCTGAATCAATTTTAACAACAGGACTCCTGCTGACAGACAAAGGATTATTCAGACGATATGTAAATATTTTTTATGTAACCACCCGCGTGCAAGTTGCACATATGTCCAGATCCGATGACATATATAATATTATACCATAATCTATATCATGGACAAAATAACAAAAACACAATTTTAAGCCTTAGCTCTTAGTTTTTTTTAAACTATTTTGTTATTATTAATTTAGAAAACTTGTTTCCTTAAATTATAATAACATGCAATTTCTTTACGAGGGCTCTTAGATTCTTTATGATGTTACCATAAAAGATAGATATAAAATTTTATTTCTTCTTTTCTTATTATGCTTAGCTTCCGATCTCCCTATCCCTATGGGTATACAAAGACAAATAAAGTCAAAGTCAAATAATTTTATTCAAAATAAGAATATTTTTTGAACGTCAACAATTTTACCACCGGTTCACTAAATTTAATACCTCGTGACCTGAGAAGAACCGGCGCAAGAAAACTCAGCGGGTCTTTCTTTTTTATTTTTATATTCGACAATGGTTTACAATCCTTTATTAATGGCAATGATACGCTTTGAAACAGACTGGAGCGAGCATTTCATTCCCAAGGTGTGTTATAAAGATCACTAATTAGGTAATAATTTTAATACATTACAATATATAAAAACATAATATATATAATAAGTGGGAACGGAAATGTTGAACAGGTAATGTAACACTGGGTTCTCAGGTTCTTCTACCCTGCTATATGCAGGATACAGCGTGAAGTTGAAAACATATATAAATAAGAACCAAAGCACTACTAACGAATTCAAACACCCAGTCAGTCAGACAGTCACATTTAAGCGCATCAAACCATAAGCGTAGGAAACAGAGCGCAAAACTAAAATTAGGTAATAAAGTATCCTAAAATGTACAATTATAAATAACTTGATTGCATTCGCTCATGGTAAAGTGAGATGCTCCAGTTTATGCATAATTATTTACTTGTGTTTCAAGCAATTTTACTTTCACATACATATTACAAAATACATTACTTTTGTATTCGTCATTCTTTTACATTCATACATTAAAAAAGAGGGAATAGACAAATAAACAATACTAAAAGCCACAATAGTCACAAAGTGAACGGTAAAAGAGGTAGGGGAGACCTCGGTTGACCTTCGAGAACACAGTATCAATGATACTGGAGGAAGATCGTAAAAAGCATTAGAACCCCGGAGAATATTTTATGAAGAGGTTAATGACTGTGGACGAGGCGGGGTATGCAGGGACCGTAGCGTTTGGCGCTCCGTTCTCTCTGACTACCGCTAGGGATGGCAGATGAAGTTAAGTAAGTAAAGAATAACATTTATTACGAATAACACAAAAAACAATTTATTAGATTTATATGGGACCACGTCAGAACCACTACTTATCATATAAAAAAAAAAGAATCATCATAATTGTTCACCCAGTAAAAAGTTTATAGTGCACACATAAGAGGAATGTATATTTTAGCTCTTATTAGGTTAGGCTCTGCACTATTATTTTAAATGAGAGGAAGATGATGAATAAGTTTCCATCTTGGTGACACTGTGAGGAGAAGAATTTAAGTGATAAGACGGTTTTATTATACGCCATACATAGCTTCACGCTGTACTTTGCAGCATATAGCTGGGTAGGCAGAGAGGGATCCTAGTGTTAAGACACGCCGTTCCCCACTTTCCGCCGAATTGAGGCATTTGCGAGGCTGGTGGCGGAATGGTTTTGTGTTGTTAAAAAATGCGTTAATCCCTTGCTTCATTGTGCTTGTTGGATCTAAGAAAAAGCATCTCAAGCGTGTAGCGCGCGTGCGCTTCAGTGGTATAGAACCACTTAGTATGCTAGTTAGAAAGAATCTAATTTCAAGACACCCCCTTTCCGCTTTTGGCCGGAAATTGAAACATTACATGTCAAGTGGCGCAACTCAACGCTACGTCTCACCAGAGCAGGTAAATTAAATTAATTCAGATATAATCGTTACCCGAAACCAAGAAACAATATAAAAATAAAAACAACCAGAACACATTTGAGCTCCCAACTATTTAAACACGATACTGCACCACATCGGAGTTTTCCTTTGATTGCCCTCAACGTGATCTATAAAATTTTCCAATAAGGTTTGTCAAGAGAGACTTAAAAGGCTTAGCGTTGTTTGCCTCAATGCTTATAAATAGTTCTGGATAGAATACTATTCAGGAACATAAATAGAACTCATAAATAGAATTAGCTTTTATTGATCTTTGATATTGTTTACCTCGCATAACAAGGGTAGTTAGGAGGAAACTAGTGTCAAGACCCTCCGAACGCCGCTTTCCGTTCGAATTCAATATATAGCGTCCTAAGAGTAGCTCTGTCTTATCAGAGTGGAGAAATGATAATAATTTAAATACAATCATTTCCCGAGAGGAAATCGAACCCATAACTATCGCGTCACACACCGTTTCACTGCCATGACCTCTATTGCAAAGATGATATAGAAAATAAATTAACACATTAATATATATGACCTAATGATCTAATAATCACAATATATAATTCACTGTACTAGACATAAAGCCATAAACAAGCCACCTACAAAAAAAGAAACAATTTTATAGGCTTATTAATGTCTTGTATGCCATAAAACGTCATTAACATTGATTTATGATCGTCTATACGGTGATGGTAATTAAATTCTATTTCAATTTTAAAACATAGATGACCATATTTGTTTACTCCATAAACTGTTACAAATAAACCTTTTTTTATGGAGTTACGGCGCAGTGGATATCTGTATCGTATTTAAGTATGTCTGAGAAAATGTGATAGTGGGTTCGAACCTCATAATTTATCAAATAATTTCTCTATTAATATTTTTGGGAAACGGTGTGTCTTAACATTAGGTTCTCAGGTTCCCTTTGCCTACCCTGGTATATGCGGGATACAGCGTGAAGCGAGAAGTGAAAAAAAAAAGTTTTGTAACGGCTACAAAAATCACAAAATGCTAAAGATGATTAAATATTGAAAAGTTAATTTACTAAACATATATTACAATTACATAATAAACAATACGTATGTATATTGTTTTATTATGACCAAATTGCACAAAATCTTTATTAATTGTAACCTATTCTGATATACTTATAAGCTACAATTACTATAAATTTACATCCCGATCCGTTCAGCAGTTTTTGTGTTAAAAAACAACAAACACTCATACATCAACACTCAACTCAAACAACAAACACTCATCATGTTTGGTGGTAGGAGGTTCGTCCTCCGTCTGGCTCGCGACCACTATCATGTCAAAGACGAACCGCCAAATATCTTATGATGTGTTCCGGTTCGATGGCATGTAAGCCAGGTTTTCCCCTTTCCCACCCATCCTTTCCCGAAAATGTGATGGTTCCGATAGCGGACTACTACATTGTCCTCCCCTTCCATCTGTATTCTGTAGATTGGCAACGCATCTACAACATCTCTGGTTTTGTAGATGTTCATGGGCGAAGGTAATCACTTACCATCAGGTGGTCCTTCTGCTCATTTGCCATCCGTTACCCATAAAAAAAAAAAAAAAAAAACATATCTACAAATTTTTACTTTTATAATATTAGGCAGGAATACTATATGGTGTTAAGTTTTTAAAAAAATCTATATTTATAAAAGTATTACAATATTTCCTAAAGAAATGAACTTTACTTAACTTCACCCACTTTAGTCAATCCTTAAGAAATTCTCCAACAAATAAAACAAAGAAAAATAAAACTCGAAAGTTCCTACAAATAAATGTGTTCCATCCCTTTAAAGCACTTACAATTGCTATCCAATTAACATGCAAGCTGTAACTTAAGGCATATCCATAATAGGAATTACAGAAATGATTCATGTCATTGATATTCAGTTAAACAAACCTTGATTTTGTACCAGTTTCTAAATATAGTGAGCCAAATAAGTCTTAATAACAAATTGTGAATAAATATAATAATTTGCTCCATCCTTATATGTGTAACGCTATAAAATGAATATTTTTCAAAAATTAAAAAAATACTACTATAATACAAGTTTTCGTTATCCAGACCATCCTGAGAAGAATATAAGAAAAGAAATAATCGTATTGCCATCAGATTCGGACACATGTGCAAATAATCTATGTAGCCAAAGTATGTATATAGTACCAGGTAGGTTTACAGCATGGCAAGTTTCATTTTTTTTTATGGATAACGGATGGCAAACGAGCAGAAGGACCACTAATGGTAAGTGGTTACCTTGGCCCATGGACATCTACAACATCAGAGGTGTTGTAGATGCGTTGCCAACCTATAGAATACAGATGGAAGGGGGGACAATGTAGTAGTCTGCCATCGGAACCACCACATTTTGGGGAAAGAGTGGGTGGGAAAGGGGAAAATAATTTAAATTCATTCTCCTATACCTTCATTAATTCTGTTAAAAAGGGACCAAACTTTTTTCTTACAGTATTAATATAATAATAATGACTTTAGGCAATACTATTCTATTGTTTGTGGCTTATCAAGAAAACAATAATAATCTTTTGTTTTCGCAGTTTAACGCTTTTTTACCGCATAGCAACACTAGTCAGAGAGAATATAGTGTTAACACACTGCGTTTTAACATAACCTATAACTATCCTTATCTCCCAGGCCAGTTGCATCTCAAAATTCAGTTTTACGTAATTCCACAAAAACAAAAAAAAAGAAATGAAAAATGTAATCCAGTTGAATTAATTCAAGCTCAGTGGCTCAGCGGGATGAGATTGCATATGCCAAACTTCGTTAATTTGATACGCGCCATCTGCTAGCGTTCGCGTTTAAAATTTTAGAGCATCACAGCGTCACTCACGTATAGTTCCTATGAAATGTAAAATATGTATTTTATTCCTGCAGTTTCATGCTTTTTAAGGATTTATGCTTTTTTGACAACCACGTGACAAGACAATTCTTTACTCACTACATTCACTATAGGCTAAATTCTAAATTCCAGACATAACATGTGTAAGGAGCAACCCAACGCCGCGCTTTATCGTACCAGAGCATTATCAATCAGACGTTGTGCCACTGCGCTACAAGTTATATATCTTATTAAGATAAAATATTTTCTATTGACAAAGACATTCAGTTCATAATAATCTTCCTTTCCCCAATATATTGTAACAAAGACGGCATTGAGCTCTCATACACACTATACGCAATAATTCTTAACTTAACAATAATAAAGGAAATACATTTCGGAAACCCTAATATAACATTTTGAACAATTATATACAGTGGTCACATTTACAGTGTCAAACGTCATTATATAGTCAAAATAATTTTATTTAAAATTTTTAATTATTAGATTGCAACCGATAACCATACTATAATGATTATTTTTAGTTTGAAGCTGTATCCTGAACATAGCAGGGTAAGCAGAATGAACCTGAGAACCTAGTGTTAAGACACTCCGATTTAACATTTTCGTTCCCCACTTTCCTCCGAATCGTGGCATTGCGTGCTGGGTGGCGGACACACAACGCCGCACTTTGCCTTGTTACCAGCGTGAGGAATTGAAAATATTACATACAATAGTTTACAAAATAAAATGACACATACATGTCTATTTATATAAATGTCTGTCGTGACGCAGAGGCACAAGCGTGCGACTGTAAACGCGACAGGTTGTGGGTTCGATTCCCACTTCAGAAAATGAAAATTTTAAATAATATTTAGTATTTTCATTTCTTGGGTCTGGTAGCAAGGCAAAACGCGACATTGAGTTGCGCCACTCAGCACGCAATGCCTCAATCCGGCGGGTGCAAAAAGTGGGGTACGGAATTGTTGAAAGAGAACAGTGTCTTAACATTAGGTTCTCAGGTTCCCTCTGCCTACCCTGCTAAATGCGGGATACAGCGTGAAGCTAAAAAAATACCTATTTCTAATCAAACAACAATCAAATATAAAACGCAATAGATGTTTTTGCAACACGACGCAAGGTCGCTTGAACCGCTTAATCTTTAAATATCTGATTTGTTTGGATACCGCGATGTAGGTCGGACGTAGGTTAGCGTTTGATGTGAAAATCAGCTCGTGGGTTAAATTTTATTATTTTTACAATAGGATCCCAGAAAACGTCCGAGAACTTTCCATTTTACAATTTAAAAAAATTGTAAAAAGACGTTTGTGTGTTGAAGGTTATTACCTAATTAGTGATTTTATAAATGATAACACACCTTGGGAATGAAATGCTCGCTCCAGTCTGTTTCAAAGGTATCATTGCCAATAATAAAGAATTGTAAACCATTGTCGAATATAAAAAAAAAAAAAAATTCCCCCTGAGTTTTTTCCGCGGGTTTTTTCAGGTCTGAGGCATTAAATTTAGTGAACCGCTGGTAAATTATTTGACGTTCAAAAAATGAAGCTTGTAACTTCTTATTTTGAATAAAATTATTTGACTTTGACTTTGACTTTAAACTTGACATATTTTTGAACTTCTACTAAATAATATTATAATTGTAAATATATGGATGTTTGTTACCCTTTCACCCAATAACTATTGAACGGATCTAAATTAATTTTACAGTAGTAGGTACATTAACATAACACTTAGGTTAGAATTGTTTAATATAATAACTATGGTTAGTTTCCCGAATAAGAATCTAAAGCAATCAATTTCTATACATTAACATCAATATAGTATTTAGAAATCTATGCTAGAAAAATATACTTTTCTCTATATACATTGCTTGTTATATGACGGAACTAAACGCCGCTTTGTTTTCCCAGAGCACTAACAGAATTCTGCGGAAACCGACAAAGTATTTTGAGACGAGGTTTCCTCTAACTAAGCTGCTATACGGGATAAAAAGATTAAACTGATTATTTTTACATATATAATAATTCCCACAAATAGATATGAATCTGCAACAACTATCTTTCACGGATCACAACCGCTACGACGTTGAACATTTATTAAAATATTTAAATAATATACTAAAAATAAAAGAAATTCAAAATATAAATAACATATAGGCTTTATTAAATAAGTACACTATTAAAAAATAATATTGACACGTATAAAACTAATCCCCATCCATTGGTATGAACATGGAGAAAATGCGAATCCTTTCTGTTGTTTCCTATAAAAATATTATAATTAAAATAATTCCATTGTAAAAGTAATTCTACCCTATAACTTCGTCTGAGAATGCCTTAGTCGTACGCCTGAAGAAGTAGATAAATAAAACAAATAAAAAAATTGTGGCAAGCCAATTTGGTGGTATGAAACGTCCGCGGGTTCAAAATCCTATCTTTGAAAATTATAAATATATATTTTTTTAACTTCACGCTGTATCCCGCGGGTAGGCAGGGGGAACCTGGGAACCTAGTGTTAAGACACTTCATTCTCTTTCAACAATTCCGTTCCCCATTTTCCGCCGTATTGAGGCATTACGTGTTGAGTGGCGGAACTCAACGCCACGCTTTGCCTTGTTACCAAACCCAAGAAATGTAAATACTAAATTTTACATTTCCTGGAATGGGAATCGAACCCACAACCTGTCGCGTTTACAGTCGCACGCTTGTGCCTCTGCGCCATAACAGGCGTAATTAAAATATTTCTACCAATACATATATAGAATTATAAATATTTTTATTTAAAATTTCAAATTCATATAAATGTATTGTTAAAGGCCATCATGACGTAGTAGAAAAGTATCTGCCTGTATCACGTATACACGTATACTTTTGTGGGTTCTATTCTAGCTTGGAAGATACTCTATTATAAATTTTCATTTCCCCGTCAACAATAGTGACAATGGGCGATGATTAAAAAACAATAGAAAAAGATATGCTAAAAAAAACTACATGCAAACTTAACTTTTAAATTCTATAGTATTACAGTGCAACTATTTTATTGATATTAAGTGAAAAATAATTATTATTTAACTAAAGTGAACTTGCTTCATCAGTCTTACTAATATATGTAAAACAATATTTATTCATTTGAAATTTTAACAAACCGACTTTATTTGAATAAAATTACTAAAATGTCAAATTATTACGCATAACACAAAAACTAACTAACGGAATTGTTGAAAGAGAATGGAGTGTCTTAACACTAGGTTCTCTGGTTCCCTCTGCCTACCCCGCTATATGCGGTACAGCGTGAAGTTAAAAAAAAAAAAGAAAAAAATAACAAAAACTAACACTATTTCACAGGGATATATGGTACATATTTCTGATGATATAGATGTATCCTGATAAAATTATCTAAGATTCATACACATACATACATGCATAGCTTCACGCTGTATCCCGCATATAGCACGGTAGACAGAGTAACCTAGTGTTAATACATTCCGTTCCCCACTTTCCGCCGAATTGAGGCATTGCGTGCTGAGTGGCGGAACTCAACGCCGCGCTTTGCCTTGTTACCAAGCCCAGGATATGAAAAATTCCATTTCCTGAAGTGGGAATCGAACCCACATCCTGTCACGTTTACAGTCGCACGCTTCTAACTAAGATTCACTATCTTCAAATTAACAAAAAGTGAAGAACAGAGAGCACTATCACTAATTTCTCATTAGACACCCTACAAAAATACAAAACAATTACAATAAATAAAAATAAATATTTATACATAAATATATTTATGTTTGTAATAACTAATTACACATGGTAGTTAAAAGAGTAATTAAAACACGCTTTAATATGCGAGTACATACTTCAATTATCAAATTAGGTCATTGGTCAGGACGCAGCACACTACACGCTGAATTGATACGCTCAATATTTATTATGAAATGTGAGGAAAAAACAACAACAAATATATATAGCAAATGAGAAAGACAATAGAGATTATGCAATGAATGCGGAACTCAACGCCGTGATTTGTTTTACCAGACAGTGGTAATCGTATAAAGGTACAACAATGTTTTTATTACCACTAGTGACCTTGTTGACGCGTTAACAAAGCGTTGTCTTTAGCAATGTATGTATATGTCACTTGTCATGGATATCAAACCATGGCAGTGTGTGTAACATTTATTTTATTAATAAAATATACTTTTTATTCATTATTTAAAAAAAAAATTTAACATTCTGCACTCCTCTATATAAACTAAAAGTGTGCCAAATTTCATGCTCCTCCGTCCGCGTAATTTTCGTAAAAAAGGGTACAAAGTTTTTGCTTCATGTATTTATCTATAAATTAATAATATACATATATGTAAAAGAAATGTAAAAGATAATTTTATACAAGTCACATGTTCCCACGATCCTAAACTTGACTAATTCTGTCTAATATGCTTAGACAACTATTTAACGCATTTAGTATACGAAAAGATTTTTTATTTTTTTATTTTATAATTTGATATACAATTATTATTGAACAATCATAAATATTTCTTTATAAATGGAATCGAACCTACTATCTCAAAATAGACAAACAGAGTAACAAAAAAACAATAATTTATTTTTACACAATATCCAAACTGACCTACATAAGTCCTTACATAATGTATTCGAATTCGTGACCTATTAAGGCTGCAGTGGCCACTGCGCCAAAACCGTACGGTACATCCTACAGGTCAAGGACTGAATACTGACAAAAACTTAATTAATACGTATAATTTAATTAACAGAATAAGTGGGCTCGGTATTTTGCGTGGAAAATTAATCTATTCACTAATTATTACGGCGTTGAGTTCCGCCCCTGGGCACGCAATGCCTTAATTCAGTGGAAAATGGGGAACGGAAATCGTAAGAGAACGGAGTGTCTTAACACTAGGTTCTCAGGTTCCTTCTGCACCCTACTATATGCAGCATAACAGTGTGAAATTAAAATTACAAATGTGCATATATATTACATGTTGTATTATTTTACTAATTCTACTAATATTAACTTCTCGCTGTATCCCGCATATAGCGGGGTAGGCAGAGGGAACCAGAGAACCTAGTGTTAAGACACTCCATTCTCTTTCAACATTTCCGTTCCCCACTTTCCGCCAAATTGAGGAGGTTTGTGAAAATGAGTGTTTGTTACTTTTTCACGTAAAAACCACTGAACCGATCTAGATGAAACTAAAAGAAAAAAACGATGAAACTTTAGAATATTATATATCAGAATAGAACAATTTATATAAATACGATTTATATAATAAAACGATAAGTATATTAAAAGCACGAGAAACTATTTTCGTTTCTTAGCTTTAATAAAACAAAGCACGGCATTGAGTTCCGCCACTTAACACGCAAAGTTTCGAATTTGGGTGGAAAGCGGCGAACAGAGTGTCTTGACTCTCCTGACTTGACTATCCTGCAGTGGCCAGGCGTCCACATTATACAACACGGTTCTGACCAGCTTAACTATTTTTTTTAAAATGGAAGTATAAGCTCTAAAAAAAAAAAGAAAAAACAGGTCGCCAGGAAAATGGGGAGCCCAAATTGTAATTGAGTTTTCAAAAACACAAGGTCAAGAAAGGTGTGAGAGCTATATGTATAAAATTGCAAAAATCAAGCTCTGACATCTAAAACCCCCTAAAAAAAATTAGATCATCACCAAAATTCGATAGTGAGATTATTAAATACCTTTACATCCTATACCAGTTTCCCCAAATATATTTACCGACTTCCCAAAATATATATCGGCTTCTCTAAATTTACCGGCTTGCCTAAATAACATTTTCATTTCGCCCCTGCTACCCTATGCTACAGGATGAAACGTAAACTACAAGTTCATATTTAATGCCATGCCATAATGCACTGCCATCGTCATTACGATGTCAAAATATAGTTCAACGACAACTCAACTGTTTCACTTACAATTCCCAAAGGTATATAATATCTAAGGCGAAGTATTTCGAAGCATTTTATTTAAAAATTAAATCTTTTGACCGCTTTTTTAAATACTTTATTTTATACCACATCCTTCCTCGAACTGGCAATTTATACAACGTAATATATTTTTACCTTGAACATGTTATAAAATCGTCTTGAATATTAACATAAAAATAATAAAAAGTGATGGAAAACCTGTCGTGGCGCAGAGGTACAAGCGTGTGACTGTAAACGCAGCAGGTTGTGGGTTCGATTCCCACTCCAGGAAATGTAAAAGTTTAGTATTCTCATTTTCTGGGTTTGGTCACACGGCAAAGCGCGGCGTTGAGTTCTGCCGTTCTGGAAAGTGGGGAACGGAGTGTCTTAACACTAGGTTCCCTTTGCCTACCCTGTTATACGCGGGATATAGCGTGAAGCTATGTATGTATGTATGTAAGAAATGAAATCGATTGTTTTTTGTTTATTACTCAAATTATAAGACTGGAAGTAACATAGCAATGGCGAAAGGTGAAAATTTTATAAGGGTAAGCCGATATGCATATAGAGGTAAGCCGAAATATATCTGTACGACATGGACAAAATTATTACTTAAATTCATAGTATCAGATATTAATTTTATATCGACCTTGCTTTTTTTGTGTCCGTAATCTGTTGGTAAATCCGCCACTAATTTATTGTACTTTACAAAAGGTAAGCCGATGGGAATCGTGTTATATGGACGCTTGGCCACTCAGTAGTATGGCTAGGTAAATAAAGAAAGTAGCATCATTTGGTTTACCATTTTAAAATAAATAAATGAAAACATATACAGGTGAAATTTATATTCATAAATTGCACTTTTTAAATGTATATTTTTTTTTAACTTCACGCAGTATCCCGCATATAGCAGGGTAGGCAGAGGGAACCCGAGAACCTAGTGTTAAGACACTCCGTTCTCTTTCAACAAATCCGTAACCCATTCGTTCCACACGTTCAAGTGGGGAACGGAATATTATTTATCCATCTTGTAATAGCATTAAAACTTTTATTTTGCTACACTTATCCCGGTGTCTGTCTTTTTGTAATCTTAACTTATTAAATCTTTGCTGAAAATTTACATGCATACGAAAATTGGATGACGATGCAATATTATTATAACAGGGAGCTAATCCGATAATGGAGACCGAAGATAAGTAGGAGAACTTTATAATTGAACAAGGTATATCGAAATCTGGGTCGATTAAGTTATCTTCAAAGGATTCTTGTCTTAATGATGTCCAAACTTATTACAAAGACAAAGAAAAAGCTAATAAAAGAGTGACAAAATCATAATTAAATATTTACTTTTGTAATAAGCTAATTATTCAAGCTTATTTACTTACATACTTTACTCTACCATATTTAACCATTGCAAAACTATCAAGTTCAAATACCAATACTACTTATATGTAACCCAAAAAATATCCTAAATATATCAACAAATGAACCATTTACAAAAACTAAAACGCAAAAATTTGAAAATGAAGCCGAAAATTTAAATAATAATTTATATTATATGTACATATATTAACACTT
>JAKGSA010002285.1:561-20700 GCA_033558755.1 Philaethria dido
TATATATATATATATATATATATATATATATATATATATTCCTATTATACATCATTATCATAATGATAATATAAAATTATTATATTCATTAATACATATATTAATTAATTAGCATATGATCGTTAATACGTAATGACATTCCTTAATATACGTACGTAAATAATTGTAATAATCATAGGTAAATCCAATAAAATATTTTTTTTAGCTTCTCACTGGGTAGGCAGAAGGAATTAGAGAACCTAGTGTTAAGACTCTCCGTTTTCCTTTAACATTTCCCTTCCCCACTTTCCGCCGAATTAACGAATTGCGTGCTAAGTGGCGGAACTCAACGCCGCACTTTGCCTTGTTACCAGAGCGAGGAAATGAAAATACCGAATATTCGTTGTGCGACAGACCTCCTTAACATACGTACGTAAATAATTGTAATAATGTTAATTAAATCCAAAATACTTTTATGGGAAAACTAGCCAAGTTGTTAGAGAACGGAGTGTCTTAACACTAGGTTCTCTACTTCCCTCTGCCTACCCCGCTACATGCGGGATACAGCGTGAAGTTGAGAAAAAAAAAATTGTTAATTTTTATATAAATTTTAGCATTATCTACAGAACTTGGCATCTATTTATTTCTCAATTCACTTAGCATCGAAATCGATAACTAATAATGTTCTTAACACTAAACTTGACTCTCACTTTTACTTTTTTGTTTTTCATAATTATTGTCGTATCTAGTTTGAAAATGTCTTTTAATTTTTTTTTTCAATAATCATCTATATATATAAATACGTGAAGCAAAAAGTTTGGATCCCTTTTTACGTAAATTACGTGGACACAGGAGCATGAAATTTGGCACACTTATAGTTTATATAGAGAAGCAATGCAGAATTTAAACAATTCACAAAATATATTAAATTAATAAAATAAATGTGTCACACTCTACCATGGTTTGAAATCCATGTTTATATAAAGTGACATATACATTACTAAAGACAACGCGTTGTTAACGCGTCAACGGGGACACTTGTCTAAATAAATATACGAAATATAACTTATATACATATGAAGTTCATTGCCATAGTTCACTCTTGTGGTATCGATAAGAAAAATATCTAAAACAAAATATGCCTAAAATGATTTTTAAATGACTTTTCAATTAGTTATCCGTGTTCAAACATTGTTTTGTCTTCGTTGACCTCATTACGTAATAATCATAATTGAATTAGTTAACGACTTGGTCTAAATTTAATGGTTATATTTGGTATTTGACTAAGCGATGCAACATGCATTGCCTCAATATAGCGGAAAGTGGGGAACGGATTTGTAGAAAGAGAACGGAGTGTCTTAACACTAGGTTCCCTCTGCCTACCCTGCTATATGCGGGATACAGCTTGAAATTTAAAAAAAAAAGAAAAAAAACTAAGTGATTGGTTAAAATCTGCCACTTAAGAGAGATTCTGCTTTAGGAGGATCAAGAAAACCGTTTTTTCGGGTTTTTTTTAGGATATTAATAAATAAGTGAATCTAGCCAACTTTTTAGATTATTTTATTACATATTTAAACTTTATAAAAGAATTTTTTTAGTAACGTAGTATTGGCGGGCAGGATGCAGCGCGTAATTTTCATCGAAAAAAAAAAGAAAAAACTAAATAATATTGTAATCATCTTATATTGCTCTTCTATGTGAACCAAGAAAAAATGAAAAAAAAAAATAAATATATTTTTTAACAGTTTTGAAAGGAAAAAGGTGCTTTTTTGTAATGTTTGAATATGTAATAAAATAATTTGAAAAGTTCGCTAGACTCATTTATTTGTACCCTAAAAAAAAATTCCGAAAAAACGGTTTTTCGGTCCTCCTAAAGAAGAATCCCCTCTTAACACGCAATATTTCGAATTCTGGTGGAAAGCAGTGAACATAGTGTTTTGACATTAGGTTCTCTCTATGTTGGATAATGGACTTAATAAAAACCTAATCTATAATTAAATTATAATTTTTCTAATTCGAACTTCAGGTATCTTACGCCTTTATAAATAAGATTTTAACAAAAAAAGTAATCGATTTCGAAAACAAGTTCAATTATTACGAATAATTCATAAACTACTGGTCAGATCTTAAGTATTTCATTTAAATAATGGAACCACATAAAAAATCATTAGTTATCCTATAAAAAGAAATCGTCAAAATTGGTTTACTCGGTTAAAAGTTATAACAAACATAAAAAAATACAGTCGAATTGATAACTTCCTTTATTTTTGAAGTCAGTTAAAAAACGATACAGGAAAATTATAATATGCATAAATTAAAAATATATAGGCTATCCATAATAAGTGACGCTATCATGGCACAGTGGGACAGAAAACAATTGTAAACAAAATTAGTTGGGAGTATAATCGTCCTTCGGGGGAGCAATTATATTTAAGCTACTTCAAATCTAAAAATCTATCTAATCTGTCCTAACATATGGCTGCCAAACCTGGTCTCTTACAAAAGCTAACCTAAGGAAACTACAAACATGTGAACGCGCAATAGAACGAAGTATGCTGAATATTAAAAAGCAACAGAGAATTCATAGCCAGACCATAAGAAAAATTACAAAAATAGCAGACGTAACTACTACTGTTAAAAGACTTAAATGGAAATGGACTGGACATGTCATGAGAGGTATTGAAAAGTGGAATAAGACCATCTTATTTTGGTACCCAAGAGATAAAAAGAGAAAAAGGGGAAGACATATAGACGTTGGGAGGATGAGATCAAGAACAGAGCTGGTAATTTATGGACAAGGAAGCTAAGCAATAGATTAGAATGGAAGGATCTGGAGGAGGCCTTTTTTTTTTTTTTTTTTTATGGATACCGGATGGCAAGAGCGAGCAGAAGGACCGCCTGATGGTAAGTGGTTACCTTCGCCCATGGTGCAGCATCACAACACAAGAGATGTACTAGATGCGTTTGTAACCTAGGGGATACAGATGGAAAGGGAGGATAATGTAGTAGTCCGCTATCGGAACCACACATTTTTGGGAAAGGATGGGTGGGAAGGGGAAAACCTGGCTTGTATGCCATCCCGAACCGGAACACATCATAAGATATTTGGCCGGTTCGTCTTTGACATGATAGTGGTCGCGAGGCCAGACGGAACGAAGACACTCCTACCACCAGGCTCTCTCTCCAACTCCCTACACCTATGTGCCAAAACAGGGCATACAGAGGAAGTTGTCGATGTGCATTTAAGATTTAGTAAGCCTTTATTTCAGAGAAATAATTATAATTTAATTATTTCTCTGAAATAAAAAATAATATTATTATTATTATATCTAATTAGAGTAGAGTTTAACTAATCTTCTACGTCTTTGATTTTTACATTTGATGACTGACTCCGGCAACACACAATGATGCACTGGAATGGACCTGGGTCGGATTGAGTCTCCGCGATTAATTTCTGATATCTTTGTATATTAGCGAACTTTAATGGCTGTGCTGATGTCCGCACCATTTACAGAGCTTAGATTACTTATAAGAGGATTAATACTCTCATTGGCGTTCTAAGAACAACACGGGGACTGTGTTCAATTTCAAGTCAGAGGTGAATTTTCCCTTTATAAAGCTCTCATCAGTAGTATTCGTCTTTTCTAAAACTTTCTTTCGTCTTTTTTTGGCGTGAAAGCGCAAAAACAAACTATATTCATATTTATAATATTAAGTAAGGATGTATAATATGGCAGGGAATCAGCGGCGGGTCCCGGACGGCAGGTGGCCCCGGACACCTCAATTTCTAAAAAAAAACTAAAGGCATTGCTTAGATAAAGAGTTATTGTAAAGATGACTTTTCTAGAGTTAAAACAAATGTAATTTGATCACTTGTGGTGTGGACCTTTGAGTAAATAAGTGGTGGGAGAGTGTTATATTTTTCGCCTCTCAAAATTCATAAGCTCCTGTCAAAATTTCATCGGTGGTTTATTAAAGTATAATAGTAAAACTTTTATACTTGTCTGCTATGCAGTGTTAGTTTACTGTGATATTTAGGAGCCAAAAGACGGTTGATCCATCATTGAATAAATTGTCCGGGGCTATCCGCCATTTTTTTCGACGGCAAAAAAACTGGAGCATTATAAACAAGAATATTTTTCTTGAAAAATTATGATATAATAGTTCAAAAGTTTGATTAATATAAATAAAGGAATTCCCAATTTAATATTTAATATAAAATAACACAGAAATATCCTGAATTTTTATTTTTATTTGCGTTTCATTTAAGTGTCCGGACTACCTCCTTCCCCCTATGCATATGTGCTTATATTTATTAAGCCTGCAAATAGAGCAAAGATAAAATGATGGTCTCAAGTTTCATTTTTTAGATCTCATAGGAATTAGGAATAATTATATTTGTTTGAAACTTTTTAAAGGAGGCTTAAGTGACATAAGCATTGACTGGTTTATAAATGATAGCATTCAATCTTAATGTAAATAAGGTATTATTATCCACACTATTTATAGCTTTAGCCGGACTTTGTTCATGTTTTGCTTATAGTCCCCTGGAATAATGTTTTTTGCTTATCTCTTTAAAAACCAAATGTGCGGAATTAAAATTAGGACTGTTTTGTAAATTTAATAATGTTATGCCAATAACAAGTTTAGATATTTTATTCTGAAGAATAGGTATACATAATTAAAGTTTTTGTCTATTTAAATAAATTTAATAATTAAAGAAAGGAAGCCACAAGAATTAGGTGCTAATGTTAAGATTAAATTAATTGAAATAAAAATGATTAAAAATTAAATTTACTGATTAGTATTTTCATTTCCTGGGTTTGGCAACAGGCAAAAGCCGCGCATCGTTGAGTTCCACCACACAGAACGCCGTGCCTCAATTCGGCGGAGAGTGGGGGAACGGGTGTCTTAACACCTAGGTTTCAAGTTCCCTCCGCCTACGCTGCCTTAATTGCGAGGCTACAGCGTGAAACTAAATTTACTGATTTCAGTAATTTACATAACATAGTATCTGAAATTAATGTAACCATATAAATGTAATAATGCTGTGAAATATTGTTGATTCTTTTTAATTAAAAGAAAAATAATGAATAGGTTTATCAACTGATAAATGAAAAGAAAAACGATGTAAATCAGTATTAATATGTGTTTTTTAAATAATAAAGTAAATATATCTTTCAGCGTATCGAGGAAAAGATGCGTATGAATGATAGACCAGGGAGTTGTAAGTGCTTTCAAAATCCGAACTTTAGTAAACGAAATCAAGACTGCAGAACACCAATGCCTTACTATATTAAAGGAAACAAACTACATAAGCTATCTTGTGGGTTTGAATACAATGTTTCCACTAGTAAGAAATAAAATTCAAAATATTTCGTTCACTGAAAATCTTTTAGGTTGATTTTTAAAATGTAACTGTTTTTAATATTCGTAAAACTTATTTCGAAAACAACTCACAACTGAAAGTATACGGATAGGATTTTGATGGGTTTCATAGGCTATTCATATTTTTTGAAACCATACAGATCTTTTATTTTTAATCTACTTGCCACATATGTGTTTATATAAAAGATTCATAAAACACAACTGGAAAATGTTTTCAGCTGGTAAGTGTTTACCCAAATGGCGGTGATCAACATGAGTGCTGTGCATGCGCATCTAAGAAAAGAAAAAAATATTTTGAAATATAAATATTCATCACTTGTCAAGAATTATTACTCGTAATCTTGTTTGCATAGTCCTTGAAATAGTGTCTTGTTATTTCGTATACATAATGCGTTCAACTGTGAAAAGTAAAATCTTGCCGTTTGCAGAAATTTCGCCGGAAACTCATACGGTTCGCTTCCCAATCTCTTTGTGAATGCAGAAACTTTATATGGGTACTAGAGAGGCGGCCTGCTCACTTCGCTCGCAATATTCAGATGACGATGTAATTTTTCTATAATTTTCGATAACCGCGCTGCATCTGCTGACATTGTAATACAAAAAACTAAATGCCCACACACACAGTTACTTAGATATAATAGGAACATACTCATTTTACATTGTTAATTGTAAAATAATTAGCACAATTGCTACTATAAGTTACTACTAAACCTACCATACATGTGAACGGATAAGAATATGAAAAATTCAACATTTATATAACAATATAAACTATACTATGAACTCAGTAATATTTTATAAATTTTCAGGTATGCTGTGAATCATCTTCGGAAAATAATTTAAATGGAGGAGCTGTTTCCAATGATAATCAGAACACCAATTCAGACCATATGAATCAAATGAGAATGATCAAAGCTCTAACAACTTCCTGACAATAAAGATCCAAGTGCTACTAGGCGGGGCGATAACAAACAAAAGTATCAATATCAGATATAACTTCTCATCCTAATTTGTATTTATTACCAACTAATTGTGGACCTATAGGGTGAGAAGATATTTGGCGGTAACAGAACTAGATTGTTCGAGATGCCTTGGATAGTTTACTACTATCATACAGTTCACGTAAGTTATTATTTGTTTGCAAAATGTAATGTCATATTATAATAATATATTATATACATATAACTTTATTTTTAAATTTTGTGCGGTTTTTATGATTTTGCCTAAGGAGTATACAACAAAACATGTTATTTTAAGCTGCAAAATAGTAGTCGGTATAATTTTCTATTCTTCTATGTAAACAAGTGATTATAGATATAAACACCGCAAACAATTAATAAAAATTCTTCCTGTATTTTGGTGGTATCTTGGTTGATTACACACGCAGAATTTAATTTATGCAGTTAAGTGAGAAAATGGGGGCGTCCTTTTTTGTTTGCCCATAAAAGTAGTGCACAATATTGTGACGATAAAACTATGTACTTGGCCAAAGAAATGAACTAATGTTAAAAATGAAATTTAATATACTAATATATATATATATGTATATATATATATAACTATATATATATATATATATATATTAAAATAGAAGTTCGTTCGTGTATTACAAATTTTTTCACTTATTAAATATATAAAATTTGAGACAACAAAAGGTAACAACTAACTAATTATTGATAATTAGCAAAGGCAGGATAAGTATCATAAATGTTGAGTTTTCCGTTGCGTATGAGCCCTCCGGAGGTTCATACGACCGAGTGGTTATTGCAATGTTCAATACAGTCAGGCAGGAATTCATGGCAAGTGGCGGGGCGTGGCCACTCAGTTATCAGATCTCTTATTATAACTACATTCGATAGTAAAAATAGAGAGAAACATGACGGACGCGCTCATAGCTTTTCTACTCCGTAGAAAGTGAGCTGTGGGTGATTTCAACGGAAAGTCTATGATAAGTATTATTAAAGTTAATGATCTTTTAGCATAAGCGAGTCTATTGACTTGCTTATGCTAATATATCATCGGAAACCTTGTGATGGCTATTATGCGATATTAATATATTAGGAATAAAATTTTCCTAACACCTCTGTTACCTCTGAATCTCTAAAAGAACATGGGCTAGTTATAAGCATAACATTAAAAAGGTCCTAACCATGAGCCATATCATGAGCCAAAGCTAAATATAATAAATGTATTTTAATATTAAGGCAAAAAACAGTTACAATTTCACACGAACGGAATCAGTTCGGGTTGCTACTTCTTATAACCGATTACGAGTAATTGTTTACTGATTTCAAAGTATACGCATATTCATAATGCTTTCCACTTTACCTAATTTCATATGTTCTTTTTTAAATTACCACAACGCTTAAATTTTATGGAAATATTAACAGAAGGAATGTAGCATTGTCTCAAATATAACTTTATCTTGCAAATGTGTGAACTGCGTTACGTTTATACGACTAGCAATATAAAAGTTAAATAATTAATATTTAATTAATTTAACTTTATTTTAATTTTAATTTCCGAATTAATCCTTATCCTTATCCTTACTAATATTATAAATTCGAAAGTAACTCTGTCTGTCTGTCTGTCTGTCTGTTACGCTTTCACGCCTAATCCACTGAACCGATTTTGATGAAATTCGGTATAAAGATAGAACTGAACTTGGGAAAGGACATAGGATACTTTATATCGCGAAAAAAAATGATAGAGAGGGTTGAAATAGGGGATGAAAGTTTGTATGGAAGTTCCTTATTGTCAAACATAAAATCATGTAATATTGTTTAACTGTTTACAACTTTGACACATAAACCACTTAACCAATTTTGACAAATAGTCTAGACTGTGGGAAAGACTATAGGATACTCCTTATCATATCGCGCGATATAACCGAATTTCACGCGGGCGAAGCCGCGGGCGGAAAGCTATCATCTTATATGTGTGTTTGTTGAGACATTTTTTTATAATAAATCTTCAACAGTCTGGATTTTTATAATTTTTATTTTATTATTTTTTCTAAATAATGATATTGTTATGAACAAATTTTCACGTTAATATGAAATCATATCAATTGGTATATAATTAATATTTTTTTTTGTTTTTATAATAATGATTGCATGTGGTGCTAACCTGTGATTAGATGTTCAATTGGGTTGAATTTTGTGTATTATTGTTAAACATTTGATAAATAAATAAAAGGTCCTTATGTAATAATTTCAGCACGTGGCACCAAACTAAGCTGTGGGGGGACGCTGATCAATCAGTGGTATGTCCTCACGGCGGCACATTGTGTGTCCTTTTTGGGCAAATTGAAATTAAATGAAGTTGTTCTCGGAGAATATGACGTTAGAAGAGATCCTGATTGTGAGAGAATTGAAGGGGAACAGTTTTGTGCACCAAAAGTTCGGGTAATCTTTATACATTTTATTGTTTTTATTTTGCTTGTATACTTTCTCATTCTACGTTTAGATTAAGTTCCAGACTGATAGTTTATTTTTTATCGTCTCTAGTAAAAGAAATATTAAGTTAACCAATATTATAAATTACCATATATTTTAAACCACATACAAACACTTTTCACACTTATTCCTACAAAGTTTGGTGGTATAAGTGTTTGGTGGTAGGAGGTTCGTCCTCCGTCTGGCTCGCGACCACTATCATGTCAAAGACGAACCGCCAAATATCTTATGATGTGTTCCGGTTCGATGGCATGTAAGCCAGGTTTTCCCATTCCCACCCATCCTTTCCCCAAAATGTGGTGGTTCCGAGAACGGAATACTACATTGTCCTCCCCTTCCATCTGTATCCTCTAGGTTGGCAACGCATCTACAACATCTCTGGTGTTGTAGATGTTCATGGGCGAAGGTATCCACTTACCATCAGGTGGTCCTTCTGCTCGTTTGCCATCCGTTATCCATAAAAAAAAAAAAAAAAAGATTTCAATAAGGATAACAATTTATATATATGTATAACGTATGAGAAACTTTTCATATAATTTAAATATTAACATAAAAAAAAATTTAAATATATAATAAGTAGATAACAATATAATTACTACTCCTTTATCTGTTTAATATTACAATATATGTTATTATGTATTATTTCAATTGTTTAGGTTTAACTTCAATTTAATTATAGCTCATTTATTTTCGCAGCTGGGGATTTCCTAACTTATAATTCTCCCTTGGAATTTTAATATACTCAGATACGTCCTCGGACTGATAAAAGATTTATTTATTTTTTGGAGGCGAGTACTTACAAGCTGATCTTTATTCCTTGTTACTATTATACAATAGATATAAACAAACATACGCTTGTCATTGTTTTTAGCATTGTAAGGGGCCATCTATAAATTACGTCACACGAAATTAATGACTTTTGACCCCGTCCTTGTCCTTGTCACAGCTGATCAAATTTGTGAGACCTCCCGTCTACCTAGTGTGACGTCACATGTTTTGCAATTTTATATTAAGAAATTTATGAAGTAAAACAAACAGTATTCTAAAATTATATTTTTTTCCATTTAAATTCTCACAGGTGGGTGTTTACCTATAATCACGGAGACATATAGTGTTCGAAATGTTGGATTTCCGAAAATGTATTTGCGCGATTATACGCGATTAATCCGGTAAAATATTTTCCTTCCTTCCCCTTGTTACACAATGTCACATTTCGTCGACCCCCTCCCTCCCCTTTAAGTGTGACGTAACATATGGATGGCCTCCTAACTATAGGTACATCTTTATTGAAAAACATCTCGCAGAAATTCTAAGATAACAAATTTCGGGTCTTTTTGAAGAGCAAATATTGAATTTATATCTAGAGCTTTTCCTCATTGCAACATTCAACCTTAAAAATAGCTAAGACAAACTTAATGGGTAATATCAATGTCTGTTGTTTGTCCATCCTACTTTTTTATTTACCTAATAACGCGACAGAACTTAGTTTATCTGTAAGTGTTTCAAGGTGAGAATTACACTGGAATTTAAAATGAATATTTATACTTAATAAATATCTCAAGTATGGTGCTAAACTTTTATTATATTAGTATACTATTATAATATAATATATATTAGTATTTTGTATAATGTTTATATTTTATAATTATTAATCACAAAATATAAACATGAAACATTATTTAACAAATTTAATATAATTACTTTATGCAAGTATCTATTTTGAAATCTACGACATATATTCATTACAGTATTTATCACATAATCTAAGATACTGTTTCTATTGTATTGGTATACTAACATCCCGACTTTTAATATTAAGCAATATAAATTCAGTTTAGTTTAGTGGAAATTAAAAAAACAATTTTTTTGGCATTTAACACGTTACTTCAAACATTAAATCAAAGAAGAGTACGTGACAATGGACTATCCCCTATGTTATGGTTTTTTTGGTTTCTGTCAAATTTTAATATTAGAGACGTATTATCTGTGGACAGTACAATCCTAGTTTTTTACATAAAAAGGTAGTTTGTTAACATACAAAAACATATAATAGGGGATCAAGATCTTATGGAGCGTTCAGCCTTTGGGAAGAACTAGATGATTTATATATTATTAATACATAAACCTTCTGGATTTTTTGATTAAGAATTCCAAAGGCACCTGTCCTGTACACCATTTAATATCAAAATTAAAATAAATACAAACCTTCCCCAACTGGATATAGAAATGTATTTCCTTATATTTCTCTAAATGTACTTCCAGAATTCGTCACAATAGCTTCAATATAATTTGTAATACATTTATTTCTCATCTACAGAACGTTGCTATTGATTCGTTAATCGCACACCCTGGATATAGTCCTCAGAAATTGGTTGACGACATCGCTTTAATAAGGCTCTCTGAACCAGCCGACTTCACTTTAGGTCAGTCTATATTCAACATAAAATATATCTACATACAGTATAGTCAGTTTCACAGACATATTGTTGTTGCAAGTTGCTTAAAAGTGGTAAAATTGGCTGTAAAATATTTGTGAGCCAACTGTAACGCGCCGCTTCATATGCGTATACTATGAAATCTAAATTCTAATTTTTTTAAGAATTTTTTTCGTGGAATTCTCTCTTAGTGCTCCCCTGTACTCCCTAAGGTACCTACATCAGTAACGAAACCCGCTATCGGTAACAAAAGTATTGCATATAATATATAGATAAGGTTTTTAAAAAGGTGCAAGTTCAAATCATGTAATTTCGATATAAAATTTCTAGTATTTTTAATCAACCTATACCGCAATGGAGTTTTGTAGTTTATAGTGTTTAGTGTTTTCATTCTTAATATAAATTAATAACTAATTTTTTTAGATAGTATGAAGCCAATATGTCTACCAGTAACACCAGAGCTTCTGTCAGAAAACTTGGATGGATTGCAGGGCGTAGTGGCTGGTTGGGGCGCAACTGAGGACGGCTTGCAGTCTCCAGTGCTTCTTAGCGTGGACTTACCGATAATCGACAACAAAGAGTGTCAGACTATTTATAGAGGGTAAATATCATGCGAAGAAACTTTTTTACTTACTTCTATAAAAAGCCTCCAAAAACTAATGGCAAATATCTTTCCTGCTCAAAAAATTACGTGTATGAGTAATTATGATTATTTATAATTATTTAATAGTGTTATAAAGTTTTAACAGAAAGCTTTTTCCTGGTCATACTTGGTGCTATTATGAAAATTCATATATTGTTGTACTTACATGTGTACTTAAAACTATGTAATTGAACTATTACGAAATGTGTTCAAATACTTCATGAAATAGGTAACCTATTGGTAATAATATTGATATTCCATTTCATTATATCCATTTGATATCCATGATATGAGACTCCATTTTTATTAGCAGTTTCTGTAGTCATAGGATTTTTAAATCATTGCTTTGTTGTAGGAAAATCATTTGAAAGATATATTATAGGTCCAATTATTTTTTTTAGATCACCACAAATACATGAATCACAATTATGCGCTGGAGGTGTTCCAGAGAAGGACTCGTGTGGGGGAGACTCTGGAGGTCCTCTCATGTACCCTGGCAAAACTCAAAGTGTAGGAGTTCGCTATATTCAAAGAGGAATAGTATCGTTTGGTTCGAAACGCTGTGGCATTGGCGGATATCCCGGCGTATATACAAGAGTGGCTGATTATATGAAGTGGATTCTAGATAATATACACGAATAATTAATACACTAACTCTCTTTCACTTTTTAGACTGAAATATGAAGGCTCCATAGATTTTTATATCAAGTAGGTCTGTAAAACTTATCATGTACGTAATACCAAGCCGGGATAACAGATTACTTAAAATTGCTGTTCACTTGAAGCTCTCTAAATGTAGATATAAATATTCTTTCACTAAATATTTCTTAGTAACTGATAATAGCAGTTTTATTTCTAAAAAAGTTAAAATTGAGAATGTATATAAATAAGTAATGTACATATTTTTTCATAATTCATAATTAATACCGTTCATCCTTTATCTTCTCAATTGATTTGGTTGCTTTGTTAATATCTTATTATAGTATCCATATATTGTTAAACCTCGCAATACTCAATCAATTTAGTTTGATATTAAATATTACCTTAATATATTTCAAATTATACATAAAAGCTGACGCAAGAACTATGAAATATACTTCGGTCTATTTTAATCGTAATCTAATTATATACAAGCAGTCCTCAGTTTTACGTCCTGGGTTTTGCTTGGTACCACAGAATAGTGACGTAAAACAGAATGACGTAAAACAAGACGTAATTTTCCCATACATTTGCAAAGAAAAATTGTAGTTACGTTCCTATAAAAGAAATATTACAAGTAAAACATAAAAAACACTTTTATTTATGAAGAAAATGATATATGATATTATTATAATACGGACACAGTTTCCTAATTTATGTTAATTTCATACACCAATAATTTCATAGTAGCTTTGTCTATAGCTTTGGCAATTCTATTTATTTCTAAATTTGCATTTGATGATGAAGGCTTATTCTTTTTATGGCTGATTCTATTAATCTTTGAGAAAGCTTTTGATGTTACTTTCACTGTCTTTAACGTTTTAGCTAAGTAACTTTGCTTTTAACTGGCAGTTCCACAACAACTTCAAAATATGCGTAAGCTTTGGAAATTAATCTCTAACATGTAGCATTAACAATTTAAATAGTTAAATATATATATATATATATATATATATATATATATATATATATATATATATATATATATATATATATATATATTCCGGCCTCTATCTGGCGTGCTTTTTGCTAGAAGGTAAACTCCGCGACTTAAGAAGATATCGAAAAGCCGTAAGACGAGGACTGTCTGTATACACAAAGTTATAGTTTTTTTTTGGTTGTGTATGACAAATAAATTTTAGTTTTAGGTTTATACTTATTCAGAATTTTAATAGATACGTTTTTAACTCCATTTAATTTAATAAATTAGGTAGTGAAGAACAAATGACCTCGTATTGTGCCATGCAATGTTGACAATGGTTGTGCTGCGTTATACGTTAAATATTTTAGGTTTTAGAGAAAGAAACCATAAACGCAATGTATTTTTTTATAAATCAAATACTAATCATTACCATTTATATTATTAAAAAAAAAGTCACAATTGCTTGCTTAATATCAATTATTTGACATAAGACATTTTATTTGTTTTATACGTTTTTTTATATTCCGCAATAAAGAATTTTATCTATGTATATCTTCTCAATTTGTAACCCAATATCTGTAAATTAGGCGGTCTACGCAATATTTATTTATCTGAACTTTTTAATGGATGTCAGCACTAATTTTATTTTAGTAAAATATTGATGAAAATAACTAAAAATTATAAATACATAAATAGCTACACATCTGTCGTGGCGCAGAGGCATGAGCGTGCGACTGTAAACGTGACAGGTTGTGGGTTCGATTCCCACTCTAGGAAATGTAAAAGTTTAGTATTTTCATTTCCTGGGTTTGATAACAAGGCAAAGCGTGGTGTTGAGTTCCGCCACTCAGCACGCAATGCCTCAATTCGGCGGAAAGTGGGGAATGCCTATACCCTGCCTATACCCTGCTATATACGGGATACAGCGTGAAGCTAAAAAAAAATTATTCATACAAACTCTACGTGTTAATCGACTGATAAAAAATGTTGCTTCTGCAAATATACGAACGATAAAATTATTATCACTCATACGACAATACTTACCCCTGACACTCCCAACTCGGGTTTCCCAGACATATAAATATATAAAAATCCCAATATACGAGGACGTAGATAGGAAAATTAAAGCAAAAAATATTGAATCACTCTATATTATGTAATTTTAGTCATCTCTTTAGTAAGCATGCATTACATTGAGTAATTTAATTAGAAAATGTCAACACAAGTTAGTAAGTTGTTCTTGTAAATTTCTGTATATAAAATAATTCGATTTATTGATGGTAAGTTAAAAACAAATTTCGAAAAATCATAAAGTCCCGTCGAAATCTAAACCATAATAAACAGAAATAAGGGTGTATTTACAATGAATATATTTACGAAATAATTAAGATTTTTACATAAATAGAAAACTGACTTCAAATAAAATTTACTAACAAATAAAATTATTACGAATAATGTTTGGTGGTAGGAGGTTCGTCCTCCGTCTGGCTCGCGACCACTATCATGTCAAAGACGAACCGCCAAATATCTTATGATGTGTTCCGGTTCGATGGCATGTAAGCCAGGTTTTCCCATTCCCACCCATCCTTTCCCCAAAATGTGGTGGTTCCGAGAACGGAATACTACAATGTCCTCCTCTTCCATCTGTATCCTCTAGGTTGGCAACGCATCTCCAACATCTCTGGTGTTGTAGATGTTCATGGGCGAAGGTATCCACTTACCATCAGGTGGTCCTTCTGCTCGTTTGCCATCCGTTATCCATAAAAAAAAAAAAAAGAATAGCTCAAAAATTTAAAATGGACCGCACCAAAAGCTTACTTACTATCATATAAAGAATGAATAATCAAAGTTAGTTCACCCAGTAGAAAGTTATTCTGTAACACACATATTTTTTTTTGTCAAACATCCTGTTTGTCTGTTTTTATGTGCATCATTGGAACTATTGAATCGGTTTGAATAATTCTTTTTTGTTGTCTATATGTCTATTAAGTCTCGGCAGTACTTACAGTATAAAAGACCAGCAAAATTAAGTAAAAGGAACTAAGAAAAGCCGTAATAATAGTTATTCAGTGTGATAGGATGGATATTTTGCGTTAACGAATAAAAATTAATCTGGAACATATGATGAAGAACCATAATAGTACAGCTAAACTTTAAGAAATTATTAAATGGTGTCATAACAAAAGTAGTTCAACGTAATGAGCAATTTTTGTTGATCTATAAAAATTAGAGATCTAAAACACGTAATAAATAATCATATACCTAAGTCCAGCTTGAAGCTACAAAAAGGCGACTTAACGAAAATTATTTACCGTGGTGGTGGCATTTTCCATTGACATATGACAATTGAAGATCTGGAAAATCTGATGAAGAACTGATAAAAAATGAGGAAGTCGTTGAATTTCGGCACTTAACACGAAATGTCTCGAAATCTGGTGGAAAAAGGGACACCCCTTTTGGTACTTACTCGTACTTATGTGTGAGGCTCAAAAAATTATAATTAGCAATGTTTTGTACAATTATGCCACTAATAATTTTATATTATATAAAATAAGCTGGGAATACCTCCGTGGTAAATGTATAATAATATGTGGTTTGAGTATTAATGTCAGGGTTGTTAAATGGAAAAAGCATGGCAAATGTCATAAAGTACACGCAAACTAAGTTACGGGCATCAAGTCTCTATATAAATCACAATCTTATCTAAATACTTAAATATGAAAAAAATAGTTTAAAAAAGAAATTTTAAAAGATTTATCCTTAAACATGTTGTATTAGCAAGAACATTAGGGTCAAATCGTACGGCAAGTGAGTCTATTGACTCATTACTATACTACTATATTCAGTGCTGCAAGATTTTTTTACATTGATTGACTCATCTTTCAATCAAATATGCTTTTATTAGCTAGAGCTAATAAAAGCATATTTGATTGAAAGAATCTTTTTAATTTTTTAATTTCTCTTTTTAATTTCTCTGTATATAGATATAGATATCTATATACAGAGAAATTAAAAAGAGAAAAACACATAGCTATTATTTATTTATGTACATATTTACTCATATATGCACCCTTTGTAAGTGTAGCCTAATTAATAATCCTGTAACATTTGATTTTTCTACAAACTCATTATACTAGCCCAATTCCTATTCTAAGAACAAATGACAGTTTCCTGTAAATCGTAATATTTTTATTAGATTGCTTTCTTTCTAAGTAAGCGGTAAGTAGAATAAAGTGTAAAATAATTTCTAATAAAGAAGCTTAATTTCTGCAGTGTATGAACTGTACATAATTACCACTACCACTACTTTATACAAATCCAATATCCAAAGGTTGCCTGGAAGAGATCGCTTTAAGCGATTAGGCCGCCTTATTGTACGCTATTACTACTTCTATGTTATTTGTTTATTTGTGTGCAGTAAAGAATATTTGTATTTGTATTTGTAATTATTTTTTTATTAAATCTTTAAGCGTTACGTAATCGTGTAAAACCGAAAACTATATGGTCTGCAGGGTTGAACTTAAAGTCTTTTTAATTAAAATATTTTTTGGTATATTTACTCAAAAATAGATAAATCTGGTTGGTTGAAATTTATCGATAAATTTTAGCATTGCGTCAAATGTTCAAATAATATTAATCTTTTAAAACACTGAAAAAGAAGAGTAAAATGTTTTTATTTTCTTAGAAGAATATAAAATCGATTGAAAATTAATTTACTATATATAAAGTATGGACGGATTGCAACATTGCAATGTAGTACACTCATCCAAGAGAAACAAATCAGAGAATGATATTTTCGAAAAATGCACGCAGAAATTAGGCGTATCCTGCCTGGTGCCTGTACAGCCGATACATGATACTTCAATACAAACCTCAACTTTTGCGACATCGTCGTCAATAAACAAGATTCCGCCTTCTTCAAATGTGATTATTACTTTTTTTGCATAACTTGGCAGGTGTTTCATTGTTTTTACTATTGTTTAATATATTTATCGGACATATCGCAGTAACATATGAGTTGAAAAATAATATTCTTCTGAGTGCAAATGCATATAAATATTGCCCCGAGTGTGTTTAAATGCACAATTATCTTTTATCATTTTAATGACCGATGACCTCATAATGATACCTGAAATCATTATAAGTTCTATAATAAGCATTGCGTTTCAAATTACGATAAAAATATATAATATTAAATTACATATAAAGTATCATTTATATGTAGGGTTTTCCTCCCACCGTGTTTGAGTTCATGTCCGCAATATATTATATGTATTTTTTTATGTATTTTCAGTGTTTTGGCCACTATTTTAAACTGAAGTTAACCAATGTTTGGAAAGGTGTCAATTGTATATGGGAAAAAAATAATAACCCATTCAATTTGCAGCTAGCAAAGAGCATTTTTATGTTCGTATTGAGCCTTAAACTCTTCTATGACTTGAATTTTCATATAGCAAAGAATTCTTCCAATTGGGACATTTAACAATGTTTTTATTGAATTAAATCTAAATATATTATAAAACGTATCGTTGTTTTATTTAAAGTGAATAAAAAATTGGGAAAAAAGATAATTACTTTTAGTTTTCCTACTTGTCGCCAGCGACTTACTTTGCGTGGCATGGCAACCTTTGCCATATTATTTCCACTTCCATCTTCATATATTCCGACTGTAAAGCATAAAATCTAGTCTTATCCCGTTTCCGTAGAGATTTCGGGAAAATAATTATAAGCTTAATGCTAAACTCTTAATGAATTACCCGGTAGTGTACTACCCAACTAACATTTCAAATTTCAGCCTTCTACTAACTCTAACAGTTCTTTTACTCAATGAGTTTTATATATATTTAATAGATTTTTTTTTATTTTGTTATCATTTTTTTTCATTTATGTTATTCCAAATGCGCCTTGTAAAATTCTTACCTGGGAGATTTTGAAAAATTAAAATAATTCATGCATACTATATAGCTTTACTGTTGATGACTATTTTAATAATAAGTATAATATAGTTTTAGAATACGAACGTTATTATCGTCATCGTAATCAGTTATCAGTCTAATGTGGGCCTAGTCTCTTTTAACGCTCGCCGCTCACACGGTCTCAGCCTCTCTCCGTCAGCTGTTGCTTCAACTGACCACAGCACGTCTTACACGTTTTCTGATTGATAGTCTCGTGTTCAGATCTTTTCTAAACCACTGGACTAGTTCCAGTGTAGATATCACTTATTTAAGCATATGTGATGTCCTATTTTGGTGTTCCCTAATTCTCTGGTGCTAGTGATGGCAAGTAATCTATCTTTTATACGTTCTGTTTACAATAACAACATATATTACAATTATATAACTCTTTACATTAATAAATTAATTAAATTTAATATTTAGTTCCAAGTTCATATTATGATAACTTAGAATTCGGTCCTAACTTTTTCTATAGTGTATCTCACAAAAACGGGTGACATAACGACATTCAATAATGTACAAATACAACAAATAACACAAGGAAAAAGACAACAGTCACGACTGGTTTTTGAATAATACTCAACGGTGCGTGGAAAGTATAAGGAAATCCCGCGTCAGACGATCTCAATAAACTCGCTTTGAAGCACGCGTCTACGGTTCGACATGTATAATTTACTTTTATGTTTTTATTAAATTGATAACCTCTACGGTCAATTAACTATCAGTCAGACGCGTAACGTCTCAGTTTACGGTTTTATTAGTGTCAATATCTTTATTTAAATGGATTATAAAAAGCGCTTAGTGCTATGTCTATTTGTCCTGGTGCTGTTGTCAACGGTTATTGCGAACGGTAAATAAATACATATTATAAAACCATGTCATAATATAGATATGAATTTTAATAACAATTGTCTATAATTTTATATCGATCTTAAGTGGATGCAGCTTAATGTTAAAATTAGCGAATAATTGGTACGTTTAAATTATAGCATGGCGTAGATAAAACAGCGTAAATAATTGATGTAGTAAATAACATACATTTAGATCAATAAAGACAGTGTTACCAACTTTAATTTAATAGTTGTGCACTTGACTCATGCGGTGATGCTTAGACCTTGGTAAACGGGGAATGCCTACACTTCAATATTAGCTTCTTAAGGTTTTTAACTTGTTTTTTTGCATGAAAACATAAACACACAATAATCGACCTTTAAATATCCATACCTATTTACAATATTAATATCTTTGACGCCATTGAGTGCAAAAATGATTTGGATTGGTGTAGGAATTTAATGTGATGTCATATAAATATTATTATTCTATAGAATAGTAGTATCTATAGAATAGTAGTTGTATATGCATGTAATTTGAAATATAACCTATAAACTATAAAATTGGCAGCATGTAATATCACTGGTACACATCTACAACTTCAACATATACATTATATTGGCGTCAAAGATTCCTTTAGCGTATCTTGTTTGCTATTCATCTACTTTATATGTTACACTTATTTATATTAGAAAAGCACACATGGCATAGGATTCAGGGCATAGTCGAAACGGTATTATTGGCAACCTTTTATGTGCCTATTGGTAAATAAACAGCATAACTAAAAAAACGCACAACATGCTTTACACTTTAAAGTATCTACTTATCA
>JAKGSA010002286.1:0-20621 GCA_033558755.1 Philaethria dido
GTTTGTACCACTTGTAAACATTTTTTTTACTCAGAACAGTTTCACCGTATGCCACTGTCAACATTTTAAGTGTTTCGGAGCACTTTATTTTATTTTTTACACAAAATTTGATGCAAATCCATATTTTTCGATAGCAAGAAATCGCCGAGCACGCAAAACACTTATAACCTTTACGCCTCTCCCAACCAAACAAAAAATGCTATACACTTGAAACTTGGTACAGATGTTCGGGAAGAGTGTACCAACATAACAAAATAAAAAAATCAATAATCGAAAGTACGTTGCCCGCCAAATTTGAAAAGTCACCTTACTTTTTGAACACACCTCGTATATAGGTAAACTCAACTTACTCTGCTGAGGCTTGAGGCGAGTTGTAGTACAAAAGTGTGTAAACGTAAACACGACTGGTTGTGGGTTCAATTTCCACTCCAAAGAATGAAAATGTTATATTTTATTCTTTTTTGTTTTTAATTTCATGCTGTATCCAGAGAACTTAGTCTTAAGACACTCCGTTTTCTTTAACAATTCCATTCCCCACTTTCCGCCAAATTGGGGCATTGCTTGTTGAGTGGCGGAACTCAACGCCGCGCTTTGCCTTGTTACCAAACCCAGGAAATGAAAATACTAACATTTTCTGGAGTGAGAATCGAACCCACAACCTGTCGTGTTTACAGTCACACGCTTGTGCCTCTGCGCCACGACAGTCGTTAAACATATATAATAATTAATAATAATTAATATTTAGTAATTTCTTTTCCTCGCTCATTTAATAAGGCAAGATGCGGCGTTGAGCTCCGCCACTCAGTGCGCAATGTCTCAATTCGGCAGAAAGTGGGGAACGGAGTGTCTTAACACTAGGTTCCCTCTGCTTCCCCTGCTATGTGCGGGATACAGCGTGAAGCTATGTATGTATTAGGACAATTGAAAAACATCTGATTGTAAACGTAATTGGTTGTAGGTTCGATTCCCACTCAAGATAATAATTATATTTTAATTATCATCATTTCTCCACTCTGGTAAGAACATATGCGGTGTTGATTTTCGCCACTTAATACGCAGCAATGTCTTTTATGTAGAAACTAGAGAACGGAGTGTCTTGTCACCTTTTCTTTAAATTCCTTCAATGCGAGAAACCGCATAAGCTGCAATAAAAGAAAAGAGGTTATTAGTTCTACTGTATTTTTACGTGTTATCGCATTACTCTTTACAAGGTGAAACAATTATGATATTTTTTTTATATGATAGCTATTGCTTCCGATGTGGTCCCATTTAAATTGAGTTGAGATCTGACAAGTAGTTTTTGAGTTATCCGTAATAATATTTTTTTTTAGTACACTTTCTTTTTTTATTAAAATCTTAACTATCAATGATTTAATTCTAACCTAATTTAAGAGATATAAATTCCCTCCTTATATTTAATTATATGGATATTTCTATCCACGTTGCTAACAAATTCTGCGGGAAATGCGGTAAAAGTTTACAACTTCAAAATGCTACTCTAATTTACTTACGACGTTTCCTTGCTTACCTTATTTTCTTTGCACTAAAGAATTTTAGCTTGTAATTTATAAGATTAAAATCTAGAAGGAAACTTTAGTTAATATAGAAGTAATGTTAATATATTATGGCGCCATAGGTTAACGTCTAAATGCTATTGGTGGTGGGTTCGATTCCCTCTCGGGGGAATTATTATTGTCTTTTTTTTAACATCACGCTGTATCCCGCATATAGTAGGGTAGGCAGAGGGAACCTGAGAACCTAGTGTTAAGATACTCCGTTCTTTTTCAACAATTCTGTTCCCCACTTTCGCCAGATTGAGGCATTGCGTGTTGATTGGCGGAACTCAACGTCGCGCTTTGCCTTGTTACCAAACCCAGAAAATGAACATACTTTATTTCCCGGAGTGAGAATCGAACCCACAACCTGTCGCGTACAGTCACACGCTTGTGCCTCTGCGCCACGACAGGCGTTGAATTATTATAATAAAAATATTTTAAATTATGGCATACAAAGGGTGGCGTTGAGTTCCACCTAACAGGCAACGTCGCAAATTCGGACAGAAAGCGTCGAACGGAGTGTCTTAACACTGGATTCTCTCTGACTTCACTATTATACAGGATATAGCGTGAACCTGTAAAAAAAATATGTATATCTTATGTTTCTGTGTGTAATAGTAACTGTTGTTTAACTTTAGGTTATATTAAAATTTGTTTATATAGGTTCACGTTATTTATCCCATAGCAGGGTAGCAGTGGGGAGGGGTAAAAATTTTAGTTAGGCAAGCCGGTAAATTAAGGGAAGCCGATGTATATTTAGGGAAGCCGGTAATTTTTAGGAAAGCCGGTATAGGTAGTAAGTAATTTTACTATCGAATGTTGGTGATGACCTTTTATTTTTTTGGTCCCTTACTGGTTCTTCGAAAAGTTAGACAAGCCGGTGGGAATCGATCTGTATGGACGCCTCGCCACTGTACGGTAGTCAGGTAACCTATTGTTACCATAACCACTTAATAACATTTCGAATTCGGTCGAAAAGGAAACGGAGTGTCTTGACACTAGGCTCTCCCTGCTAAGCGGGATAAAGCGTGAAGCTGTTAACATATTATATCACAATAGCAACCGCTATTTAAATTCCCACGACAAATTGCCAACTTTCAGGATCCTAATGGAATATTTCCCAAGTAAAGATCCGAGATGCAGAAGAGCGGGCGTATTTATAAATTATTCATTCAATAATGCTTCGTGACGTAGATGAGTAAATGCATTACACTACTTGAACTGTACTGAGCTAGTTTTTGACCGACTTCACAAAAGGAAGTCCTTAATTCAATTGCTTTTTTTATTCTGTCCAAGAATACTATAATGATGTCAATGTGCGGAATTAAATGCTGTTGACGCCGGCCCGGGAGGCTCATCATGGTTGTATATTTATTGTAGAAATGTTGTTTGAAAAGAGCAACTGTTGAGTTTCTTGCCGGCTCTTCTCAGCAGAACTGCCTTCCGAGCCGATGGTAGCTTCCGTTAGGACTGACACAACTGACACCTTTGTAAATTGAAGATTCGAAAGTGCTTGTAATAGCCTACTTGAATTAAGAATATTTTGATTTTGATTTTGTGTTACCAAATAAATTTTCACTGGAAGAACCAATTTTCATGATTCTCTTTTATATGATAGCTAGTGCTTATGTTGTGGTCCTATTTAAATTTAGTTATGATCTGACGAGTAGTTTTTGAGATATTCGTAATTATGTAAATTTTTAGTACATTTTATATGAGGCTTTTTTTGTTAAAATCATTTAATTATTTATTCAATAATGCATCGTGACGTAGATTAATATATAGTGCAAGTGTGATTATAGTAAACTACTTCATACTTTGAAAATTCTTGGTTTTGTAGCTCGTAAACATTGTGGAGTTTTAGTTAGCTTTGTTTTTGGTATAAATTTATTGACAACGGTTAACTGTAAACGAGATCATAGGTTCGATTCCAAATCGTAGAATAATTAAATATATAATAAATTAATTTAATTCTCCCGCCCTGTTACAATAAGGGGCAGCATTGAGTTCCGCTAATTCGTCATTCCGTGCTCCAATACACCATTTTTTTGTCATAATAAGGATTGGAAAAATAACTTTTTTGACATTAAAAATATTTAATGCTTTTTTAAACCGATTAACGAACTAATATATTACCGACCTAATATTTTATTACTGAACTAATATTTGCACGCTTTAGCAGTAAAATCGCTTGCTCTGACATCATGGCAAGCGGAATAAAGCTCTGATGCCATCATGCCTTCTTCACCCGTCACAGCACGATGGTGACATGAGTCTCTAAAGTCAGTGATGTACAACAATATATCCTATTATGTTAGGTCAAAATAGTTGGCTTGTGGTATGGCGCAGTCGCATAGTATCTGCCTGTAATCATGAATGTTTGTGCGTTCGATTCATATTGAAAAATTATTATTTTTAAATTATTTTCATTTCGCTCTTCTAAGACAGAGTATTTAACTCCGCCACTTGCAATGGCGAAATTTTGGCGGAAAGTGGAAAACGGAATTTTTTGACACTCGATTCTCTCTGTCTAACGTTTAATTCATAATAATTATATATTAATACACGCTATCCAAATGTTGAATGGTACGTATGTATTAACTTTGTAATAACAAAAGTTGTAGACCCCATACGTTTTATAAAGGGAGTTTTCAAGGATTGTTATGACTTTTGTTAAATTTGTTTTGGGTTTCCATTCGAATTTAATAACTCTTACACGCCTATTTTAGCTAGCAAATACGTATGTATTATATTAAGTAGGGATAGGGTGTGAACTTTTTGTATTCTATTTAATTGTTTATCATTAGTTTTTGATTGTTTGTAATCTATATTATATATAGTTTAAAATAACTCCCTAAATCATATACGCTTGTCGTGGCGCAGAGGCTCAAGCGTGCGACTGTAAGCGCGGCAGGTTGTGGGTTCGATTACTACTCCAGTAAATGAAATTTTACAATTTCTGGGTTTGGTATCAAGGCAAAGCGCGACGTTGAGTTCCGCCACTCAGCACGCAATGCCTCAATTCGGTGGACAGTGGAGAACGGAGTGTCTTAACACTAGGTTTCCTCTGCCTATCCTGCTATATATGGGATACAGCGTGTAGCTATGTTAAAACTCCCTAAATCATAGATAATTAATCATAGAGACTTTAGTGTCAAGGCGTTCTTCACTTTCAAGTCAAAGTTTCAAGAAACTTTGAGTGGCGAAACTCAATGCCATACTTCGTTTTTCATAGCGAAAGAATGAACAAATTATATATAATCGCGGATCCTAACGCTGCGCTTTGCCTTGTTACCAGGGAGAGAAAATGAAAATACTAAATATTACTTAATATTTTCATTTACTGGAGTGGGAATCGAACCCACAACCTGTTGCGTTTACAGTCACACGCTTTTGCCTCTACGTCACGACAGGATTCTATTCCCACTCGAGGGATTTCACTTAGACACTTAACATACAATGCTTATTTCTGGCTGAAAGTTGGGAACGGAGTGTCTAGACACTATGTTCTCTGTTTTACCCTTCTTATTCAAAATAAATAAAAATAAACCCATAGAACAGAATTAAGCTGCTAATTTCTATTACAGACGCATTGCGACTTTGATTACACTGGTGTAGGATGAATGTAAATTGCCTAATCGAGTTGATGTACAGTGCTCTGAAACTACTGTTAGTTTTAAGCCTTTAATGGATTTGTTAAGCATTTTTTGATTGAATTTTCTTAATGTGATAACTTGTAATTTTAATAAAAGTTGTTTTTAACCGATTTTAAAACACGAGATTCAAATTTCCATTTTTGTCAAAATCTTAATATTTTTTTTTGTTTTGCGCTGTATTTTTTACATAGTAGAATAGGAAACCTGAGAACTTAATTTAAGACACTACGATCTATTAATTTTCTACTTTCTACCGAATTGAGGCATTGCGTGCTGAGTGGTGGAACTCAACGCCGTGCATTTCCTTGTTATCAGAACGAGGAAATGAAAATATTTAGTAATTTCATTTCCTAGTGTAGGAATCGTACCCACAACCTTTCTAGTATATAGTGGCACGCTTGTGCCTTTGCGCCCCGACTGGCTTTAGTAATTTATAAAAAAAAGAATCAAAAACATATAATTAAATTTTGAAATAACAACTAAATTTAAATAGGAACTCAAATATGCTAGCTACCATATAAAAAAGGATCATCGAAATCGGTCCTCCCAGTAAAAACCTATGTGTGTGTAACACACAAAAAAAAACAGTTGAAATTTGCCTTTTCCTTTTTTGGAAGTCTGCTAAAAATATATATAGAGAACACGATATCAAAGATGGGCATTGCCCGTATCGCTGCATATCTTTACAGTAGCTCGAAGTTATTGTATCGTCAAAAGCATATTCTGAAATACCCTCATAAAACCTAAGCCGTTTTAGCAAATCTTTTCCTTATATTTTATAGATGTCGGGCAAATAAAATTATTTGGTTTATTTTTTTTCTTTTTTAAGTTATGTATTAGGCTTGTCGTGGCGCAGAGGTTGTGAATAAAAATAATAACATGCCCCTAAGTGGGAATCGAACCCACAACTAATCGCGTTTACAGTCAAACGCTGTCCCACTGTTTCGTATTAAGTAAATAAAAGGTAAACATCTACTAATATTTCTCTACTAATATTATAAATGTGAATGTATGTTTATTTGTTACGCTTTTACTACTAGTAGTAGTAGGATACTTTTTATTAAAAAGAAATATTTAAAAAATATATATTTAGGCAGACATCATTGTTTATCAAGCAATTTGAAAATCTATCTACTTCCAAGCTTTCAAATTTCGTCATCTTAATTCTATAAAGCTGTCCTGGGGCTTTGAAGATATGAGGTAATAAAGAATATTACAAACATACATGATAGGCGCGAAAAACATAACCCTCCTCTGAAGGAGAATTCACACGAGCGAAGACGCGGGGAACAGTTAGTATCGTAAATAAATTACAGAAATTAAAATCAAATCATTCGTCGAAAACGCGCATCAAACGTTGCTAGAACTTTATTAATATGATATTTTAACAAAGCATGTGTAAGTGAATTAATATTTTTTAAACCCGACCAATATGGGAAATGGGGAGCGTGGCAAGGGAAATTATTGCTTAACCCGGAAGTAATATTAAATCAGGGCACACATCCGCTAAATTAAAGTCAGTATATATAAAACTTTCATATAGACTTGGCTATCGTGGCGCAGTGGGATAGTATGTCTGTGTACGTATTTGATTGTAGGTTCGATTCCCACTCGGTGGAATGATAATATTTTATTTATTTTGATTTCCCAATGAACGGAAAGCAATGAACGGAGAGTTTCGACACTAGGTGCTCTCTGTCTATTATGCTTTGCGGGATAAAGCATGAAGCTCATTTGTTAAGACCTCGAATAAATTGCAATAAGAGGAACATTTTACCAATTGCTTAAATTCTACTCGTCATATCTTAACTAAATTGACATGGGACCACACATAAGCACTGCAAGCAAGCAAGCAGCTATTATATAAAAAAAGAATCATAAAAATAGCTTCGCCCAGTAAAAAGTCATGCAAAGTCGAAATCAGTCGAATTGAGTACCTCCTTTTATTTATGAAGTCGGCTAAAAAGTTATATTTTAAGTACGTATGTATTCTTTTTTTTTTTTTTTATTGATAACGGACGGCAAACGAGCAGAAGGACCACCTGATGGTAAGTGGTTACCTTCGCCCATAGACATCTACAACACCAGAGATGTTGGAGATGCGTTGCCAACCTAGAGGATACTGATGGAAGGGGGGACAATGTAGTAGTCCACTATCAGAACCACCACATTTTGGGGAAAGGATGGGTGGAAAAGGGGAAAATCTGGCTTACATGCCATCGAACCGGAACACATCATTAGATATTTGACATGATAGTGGTCGCGAGCCAGTCGGAGGACGAACCTCCTACCACCTAACAAAATTCTATTCTATAATACTATAGTAAAATTGTAGATGTTTTTTTACTATAGTACTATTTAACTACTATAGTAGAATTTTGTTTACAAGTTATGTTGTATTCATTGCATTTCGGTCGCGGTCTGCTTATGTCTCTAGCTATTTAGGACTCCATTAGCATAATGCTACTTTCCACCACTACATTCATACACAAGACTCGCTACGTGCGTTTGTTTGTAATATCATTTGAATAATTTTATACTATAATTTCTTTTGTAGAATAAAAGATATAATATTTACTTTATATTCCTTGAAGCTATTTGAAATTGGTTTTCTGTAGGCGATGGGTAGGTTTTGAATTTGGACTCGGAAGAGTGTTCAAAAAAATATTTTTAGAGTTTATTTATAGATAACACCTGTCGTGGCGCAGAGGCACAAGCGTGCGACTGTATACGCGACATGTTGTGGCTTCGATTCCCACTCCAAGAAATGTAAAATTTAGTATTTTCATTTCTTGGGTTTGGTAAAAAGGCAAAGCGCGGCGTGGAGTTCCGCCACTCAGCACGCAATGCCTCAATTCGGCGGAAAGTGGGGAACGGAATTGTTGAAAGAGAATGGAGTGCCTTAGCACTAGAGTCTCTGGTTCTCTCTGCCTACCCTGCTGTAAAAAAAAAAGAGGAGAACGCAGTGTCTCGACACTATTTTCTTTTTAACTGTTTTGAGGGAAAAAGTGTGAAGCTACCTAATTTATGTTGGGTTATAAGTACCAAGTTATCACTAGATTTTAATACCTACACGATAAAGTACGAATTAAGTGTCGAGTGGCGGAACACAACGCCGCGCTTTGCCTTGTTGCCAAATCCAGGAAATTAACATACTAAACTTTTAAATTTCTTGAAGTGGGAATCGAACCCACAACCTGTCGCGCTTACAATCACACGACTGTGCTACCACGTTACGATAGGCGTTGCCTCAATTCGGAGGAAAGTGGGAAACGGAATGTCTTAACACTAAGTTGTCAGGTTCCCTCTGGTTACCCTACTATATGCGGGATACAGCATGAAGATAAAAAAAAGAAAAAAATAATGAATGGCGGAGCTTAACTCCTTGGAATTTCGGTGGGAATTGAATGTAATTTAAGTATAATCATTTCTTCTAAAATGGAAATCGAACCCACAAACAATCGCGTTTACAGTAACACGTTATCCCTTCACTACGATGCCCTTACCGGGCGGTTTTACGGTTAGGTGAAGCAATATTTAATCGCTTCAGGTAGAAATTGATGGGTGTGCAGATGAACTCTGCGTGTTGGATTGCATGTTAAGCAGTCGATCCCAATTTTCCCGGATCCTATTCCTAAAATCCTGTTGAAATTTCTATTCGGTGGTTACAATTTCGTTTGTTACTTGTTAATTGGTTAGGGACCTATGTTAGTTAGGGTTCAAAACCGTTTTTTTTTGTTTTGGTATGAAATATTTTATATATTTAAATAATTTTTATTTTCCACGTAACATGAAACGCGGCGTTGAGTTCCACCACTCAACTTACAATGTCCCAGACATTCCGTTCCCCACTTTCCGCCGAATTCAGGCATTGCGTGCTCAGTAACGGGACTCAACGCCGCGCTTTGCCTTGTCACCAAGCCCAGGAAATGAAAAATTCCTTTTCTTGGAGTGGGAATCGAACCCACAACCTATCGCATTTACATTAGCACACTTGTGCCACTGCGCCACGATTGGCGTCCCAAAATTTTCAAAATACTAAAACACATGCAAATAATCAGGTTAAAACAGTTTCCTTTAATAATTATAAGGTTTCTGAAACACACTTCAAGTGTACAAGTTAATCGTATAAAAACAATTGGCTTTACATTAACAGGTAAGAAACCGCTAATAAAATAACAAACCCATAATAATTGCTCTTAATCCTCAACTCGTTCAACAATCCACACGTAACAAAAGGATATATAAAGAACCAATAAAGGGAGTAAAATAATAATTCTCGTCGAACTTTTGCAATATCGCCACTTATGGGATTAATTCATATCCATACGCCAGAAGTTACAAGTCTATGTGAAAGTTTAATATATATTTACTCAATCTTCACGTTTTCCGCATAGCGGGTATATATCATAGAGAACATAGTGTCCAGACACTCTGTCTCAAGCCAATTTAGCTTATACGTTCTTATTGAGCTTTTCTTAGAACCCTTGAACGGTTTCCAAGTGGCGCGGGTTCGAGGTCCTGGCTTTGTTCAAATTTTTAAGCGTTCCACAAAAGTATTTCACAGTCTATGAAAATATTTAAATATTTATAACATATTTTATATTTGATATTATATAATATTTGGTACTATCATATTCTCCCTTTGGTACACAGAGGCAAATCGCGGCGTCAATTCCGCCACTCAGCGCAATTCTTTTATTCGGCGGAATTTGGGAACGGGAGACTTAAAAGAACAGAGTGTCTTAACACTAGGCTATCTGGTTCCATCTGCCTACCCTGCTATGTGGGGGATATAGCGGGAAGTTGTACAAAAAATAACTTATATAAAAGAAGAAGTAAAAAATTTCCATTAGTTCTAAAATTCTGATACACATGTACATTGTAAAATGTCCACGTTGGTTAAAAGTAATGGAACATTATGCTAATGCAGCCCTAAATAGGGAATGGGAAATATGAGCGGCTCGTGAACAAATTACACTGACTGTGCTTCTGTTCCCTCTAATAAATATGGTAATAACGAACGAAACAATCTGTAGTTGTGTTTTGTTTTGTGACTTCTACTCTTAAGGTGTTGGTAGGCGTTAATAGCGATGATCGCGGATGTATATTTTATAGAGCCAAGTTTAAGCTTTGTCTTGAATTATGTTTTTATGTTACATTAATTTTTTATTGTTTTGATTAGCTATATTATTATGTATTTAGTTATTTGTTCAAAGCCTTTTTAGGTAGGCAGATCAGACCAAGAGAATCTAGTGAGAAAAATTATATACAAAGTTAAATTAAAAAAAAACATTTTTTTTTTTTTAATTCTAACTAATATATAACTGCTGCAAGGCAAAGCGCGTTGAGTTCCGCCACTCAATACGCAAAGCCTAAATTTGGCCGGAAGGTGGGGAACGGAAATGTTGAAAGAGGATGGAGCTTCTTAACACTAAGTTCCTGGTTCCCTCTGCCTGCCTGCTATATGCGGGATACAGCGTGAAGTCAAAAAAAAAAACTACGTCGTCTTTTAATATTTCCTTTCCCCACTTTCTGCCAAATTGAGGCATTGCGTGCTGAGTGGCGGAACTCAACGCCGCATACCAGTCTTTTTTCCTATTATTATTTTAAAAATTGTATGTGAAAATAATAGTAGTTCATAAGTTCTTTTTATTCTGACGTTTCGGAATTTATGCCAGTTATATATCTATATATAAAATACGTGAAGCAAAAACTTTGTATCCCTTTTAACAAAAATTACGTGGACGGAAGAGCATGAAATTTGGCACACTTAATTTCTATAGAGATAGAAGTTTGTCCTTCTTCTAATATATACCCTATTAACTTCATGGAGCTTTTTGCATAAAGTATGATTAATTTTAATAAAAAATATAATTTGAGATTGTAGCAGTGTGTTTTAAGTCTTGTATATAAAACTTTCAGGTTCTCAACTTATCCTTCTTATAACTACTAAAGCTGAAAAGTAAATCGCTATTTACTATATTTTACATATACATATACATATATATATATATACATACTTATATATATATATATACTATACTCTATAATATATATATATATATATATATATATATATATATATATATATTATCTTCACGCTGTAACCCGCATATAGGGGTAGGCAGAGGAACCAAGAGAACCTAGTGTTAAGACACTCCCGTTCTCTTAAGATTTCCGTTTCATTCCATTCCCAGACAGTGGGAACTGTGTCTTATGACTCAGATTGGATGACCCTAATTTTTCTAAGAAGAGAAGGAAAACTGCTTAGCAATCCAAGAAGCGGAATCCAGCGCGCAGGTGCCAGGCCATCGCGTTGCAGAGAAAGGAGTTTGGAAGTACCTGGGACTTACGGCCAAGTGTAAGATCAAAGGGGCCCCTTTAATGCGCATTAACGTTCACCTCCATTGTCCGCGCTCCTCTTTCTACCTAACCCACATTATTCTTGAGTAGTTGTGAAAATAGACTATTCATAAAAAATATATATTCCTACTAAATTATTTTACCATACTAACTTACACCAGACAAAAATAAACAAACCTTCAAACACAAATAAACATCTAAATTTATAATGATCTGCAAAATAAGCATTCACACATCATAAACAGAAAACCTAATCTGATGTCAGATGAATGAGAATGGGTGAAGTAAATATCATTACATATATTTAAAACAAAAGATAGATCTCTGGCAAAAATCTCTATAAAGCTACTGAGTTAACGTGTAAGCACTTATTTCCAGCCCTTGGCTTAGATGTACAGACATTGACAGGGTAACAAAGAACTGTTAATAATTAGGAACATATTTGAGTGATGAATAAAGAATGAGAGACCATTTTTGTGTTACGTAGCGTTAAATTGGAGTTTTATGAAGCTTTTAGAATACTTGAAAGTCAGTGTGTTGAAGTAAATCTTAGAAGATTTTAATATAATCTATATTATTAGGATTTTAAAGGCCAGTCGTGGCGTAGAGGCAGAAGCGAGCGACTGTAAATATATGACAGGCTGTGGGTTCGATTTCTGCTTCCAGAAAATGAAAATATTAAATATATAATAATTAATATTTAGGAAAAGCGCGGTGTTGAGTTCCGGTACTCAGCACGCAACGCCTTGATTTGGCGGAAAGTGGTGAATGGTAATTTTAAGAGAACAGAATGTTATAACACTCGATTCTCAGGTTCCTTTTTCCTACCCTTATGCTCGGGATACAGCGTGAAGCTAAAAAAAGATTTTAGAAGTAGTCTCAGATCCTGAATCTGGTCGGATTATTCCGAGATTCGGTGTGTTTAGTTAAAGGGCAACGCTAATTATATCATATTATATTAACTCTAAAGAAGCTAGCTTCAGTAGTTTTTTCCTTCCAGTCCTTGATAAAGCCTTAATTATTAGACTTAGGAATCATTACTTGACCAATCGTGTTTACCGTCCAGAGACTATTCTTCTATATATATATATATATATATATATAAATATATAATTAATATTGTGTATAATATAAAAGAGATCTTTGCGTAATGTCTCAATTTCATTACGAAAGTGAGAACGAAGTGTCTTAACACTAGGTTCTTATTGACTACCCTACTATGCAGGAAAAAGCCCAGAGTAGCTGGAATAAAATATATATTAAATTTTCACATAGACATGGCTTCTGGCGTATGGATAGATTAATCCATAAGTGGCGATATTGCAAAGTTCGACGAGAATTATTATTTTATTCCCTTTATTGGTTCTTTATATATCCTTTTGTTACGTGTGGAATGTTGAACGAGTTGAGGATTAAGAGCAATTATTATGGGTTTGTTTTTTAGCCGTTTCGTACCTGTTAACTCTTTTCGTACGATTAACTTGTTTTTGTTCTCCTGTCTATGACAATTAAGATTTAAAATAAAGAGAAAGGTAATTTCTGCCACCCATCTCGCTTTGACATTACAAATTCAGCTGCACTCTTTTTAACGAATGGTGTATTCAGATAGAGCAGTGTCAAAATATTCCTCTCGAAATCGAGACATTGGGGGTTGAGTGGTGAAACTCAACGCAGCGCTTCGTCTTACCAAAGCGAAGAAATCAAAATAATTTCAATATAAATCCCTGAATGGGAATCAAATCCATAACCAACGAAGTTTACAGTTAGACGCTGTTCCGCTGCGCCACTATGGCCTCTTTTGACATTTATTTTATAATATAGTTATTAAATGAAACTATTTTACCCTAATTAATAATGTATTTTTAAAAGATCAACCTGCCTATGACCACGGGCTACCAGGTATAGATTGTTAAGTTTTTGCCACCTTTACCTCTATAATTATCAGTACCTTAATTATTGTTATAATTTAACAATTTCTTTGAAACTGCACTGGCAAAATATATCAAAGAACCGTCATAAATAAATCTTTTTAATTTCTAAGAGGTAGAAAAAAATTGGTCTACAAATTCGCTGCACCCACAAATTTGCCGCCCCAGGCCTCAGCCTACTCAGCCTGCTGGTAAATCCGTCACTGCTGTAAAGTGTTCGAAACGTCGGATTTCCAGAAATGTATTTCCGAATACTAAAATACACGCGATTAATCCAGTTAAAATAATTTCAATTATTGTGTAAAAATTGTAAAAATCTAATATTTTTTTCAATATAGTTATATTATTTATAATTCTTTTTTTTTAACTTCACGCTGTATCCCGCATATAGCGGGGTAGGCAGAGGGAACTAGATAACCTAGAGTTAAGACACTCCATTCTCTTTTAACGTTTCTGTTCCCCACTTTTCGCTGAATTGAGGCATTGTGTGTTGAGTGGCGAAACTCAACGCCGCGCTTTGCCTTGTTAACAAACCCAAGAAATGGAAATACTAAATTTAACATTTCCTGGAGTGGGGATCGAACCCACAACCTGTCGCATTTATAGTCGCACGCTTGTGCCTCTGCGCCACGACAGGCGTTAATAATTTATATTTAAAATTTTTTAATATTAATTTTTAACTTATAATACTGGCATCACAAACAAAATTTAGTTTCAAAGAATTTTATAATGAACAAGTGTTGGCTTGACACCTTCCTTTGTAACTCTAATTTATGCTAAGACCACTGGCCTAACCTCGTTTCCTTCACCGTCTTGACGTTGCATCTTGCATTAAATTGACCACGTTTTGAAAGACTTATATATGTAAAATATAGTAGTGACGTAACACTATTTTACTATTTTTCTACTACTTTTTAGAAAACGACTACAAATTTAAACGCAACAGGAATAGAACCCGTACTTTTTGAAAACCGTTTAAGCGCCCTGACTAAGTCTTGCGTAAGTTATCCAGCTACGTTAATATTTGGCTTTAAATTGCCAAAATATATTTTTTAAATTATTTTAATTTCTCTGCTCCAGTAAAACATACAAACAACATCTGAAATTCAGTGCAAAGTAGAGAACATAGTGTCACTGTAAGAAAAACCATGAAGCTGGAAAAATAAATGCTGTTCTATAGTAAATATTGACCCTGTTAGCAAATAGAACGTTGATAAATTACATCACATTAACTAAAGGTGGTTAGCCATTGTTACTTTACTTATAAGCACGGCTTGTTTGCTGTGCGGTATCTATACCATCCTCCCAAGTTTTTCCCCATATATTTTAACGCTACACACAACTATGACACTTCTGTCTACGCTAATAAGGTCTATTTTTGCTTACTAATATAAACAATTTATTACTAATATCATGGTCTGGGTACTTTGTCATGTTCGATTACGAAGACGGACGACACAGTACCAAGATAAGCTTATACGTAATGTACTAATCGCGTTAATTGATTCGGATAATATTCCCATGAGTTACCCTTGATAACATATTAGTGTCAGCTTATTGTATATATATTACATGGTTAATTATAGCTTTATTTATGTATAGATATTTAAATTATTTTGATTTCTATGGTAAATGTAAGGTAAAACGCGGCGTTGAGTTCCGCTCAAGATGTTATGTCTCGAGTTCTGACAGAAAGTGGAGAACATAGTGTGCCACTAGATTTGTTTTGACTGTCCTGCTAAGGAGAGAAAACCTGCAGATGAGGAAAAAAGAAAAATATACATATATACATACATATCTTCAGGCTGTATCCCGCATATAGCAGGGTAGGCAGAGGGTAGCCTAGTGTTAAGACACTCCGTTTCCCACTTTCCGCCGAATTGAGGCATTGCGTGAGTTAGATATCAATACATTATTAAAATGAAAGAAAACCAGTAGAGTTGAGTGTGGATAAACTCTCAGGGTAATGTAAGTATATTTTAAATGTCTCTCTGTTAGACGAAGTGACGTAAGTACTATGACTAAAACGCAGTTTAACGTAGCATTATATATAGCATGCATATTATTTCGTGGCGCAGAGGCACAAATGTTTGGGTCGTGTAAACGTGACAGGTTGTGGGTTCGATTCCCACTCCAGGAAACGTTAGCATTTTCATTTCCTGGGTTTGGTAACAAGGCACAGCGCGGCGTTGAGTTCCGCCATGCAATGCCTCAATTCAGCGGAAAGTGGGGAACGGAGTGTCTTCATACTAGGTTCCCTCTGCCTACCCTGCAATATGTGGATACAGCGTGAAGTTAATTGGTCCACCCAGTAAATAGCGGTAACACACATAAATACAGTCGAATTGAGAACCTTTTTTCTTTTAAATATAAATATTACACTACAAGATAACAACTACGTATTGTGTATATTTTGTATAATTTCAAAATTATTAGTTGCACAATTGTTTCATTTGAAGTCAGCATTTGCATTCTAGATACTAGAGCGCTGTGATGAGTTAAGCTTTGAATCCATAGTGGACTTTAGTTTGTACCTGTTCAGTTGCTATGTTTATTAATTGATAAACTTTGAATAATACTACCTTACTATCTCTGGTTTTGTACTATATTCTGATCTTACAGATCATTGTGCAGTGGGACTTCGTCTGACTGCAAACGCGATTAGTTCTGGGTTCGATACTCACTAAGGGGAATGATTACATATTTTTTTTAATTCTCTGTTCCGGTAAAATAAAGCGTGGCGTTGAGTTACAAAATAACACACAATGTCTCCAATTCCAGCGGAAAGCGTTGAACGTAGTGTCTTGACGCTCTCTCCCAGACTACCCTGCCATGCGGGATATAGCGTAAAGTTGCTTTTTATGCTTTTTTTGTCCTTAAAGAAAGAAATAATAGCAATATAAATAAATTAACGTAGTGAATGATATATTGAAATATAGGAATTTGAACAATTACTAGGAGTTATATACAATATCAAGATCACTTGATAAATTAAGAAAATTATGATGATTTTGTTAGATATCAGTTTAAATATTTCAAATAGATTTTTGACAATAATTTTGTGACTAAATAAGTAATAAAAGTCATTTTCTAAAGGTTCTGGTTTCGTCAAAAGCTGTTTTAGCAGCCTGGGTTTAATTCTCGGTCAATGAAGAATAATGTACTAAATCCATTCTTTTATAGAAAGCGGGGCTTGGAGTAGTGCCTGGGCCTTGTGTCCTAAGTATAGAACTAAAGATCCAAGATATATAAACTGTAATACTATAGAAGTTACATTCAATTTCGTTCAGTAGAGCGTCAAAGGGTAACAATAATCCATGCATCACACAAACTTTTTCATTTATAATATAAGCAGGATTTCAATTAAAATAACATATATCATGTATTATAGGCAACTTTCTTGTTATTCCCTCCAAACCCTTCAAAGATTCTCAGCCTCTTCGGTACAATTCTGGAATTTTATAACCAGAGATGTGTCATGTTTATACATAAGAAACCGATAGGGGACGATAAAAACGTGACTTGATATCGTAACTTATTCATGGAATAAAGCAATAAAAATTGGCATAGTTTCACTTTTATTACAACATGTATAACATTTTATATGTTCTATTTGGATGGGGTTTTATGGCGGATGGCTCATCAAGAGGAGTACGTCAAATGTCTAGGTTATTATTTAGGTTCTTGTTTGTAACGTTGATATTGTTAGGTTCGATTTACTGTAGATTTTTTTTTAGTTTCACACTCACATCATCTCGCATATAGCAGGGTTGGCAGAGGGAACCTGAGAACCTAGTGTCAAGACACCTCATTCTCTTTCAATAATTGCGTTCCCCACTTTCCGCCGATTGAGGCATTACGGGCTGAGTGGCGGAACTTAACGCCGCCCATTACCCTAGTTTCCAAACCAAGGAAATGAAAAATTCCATTTCCTGGAGTGGGAATCGAACCGACAACCAATCGCGCTTACAGTCGCACGCTTGTGTCTCTGTGCCACGACGGGCGTTATGATTCCTCTGAACAGGAATCGAACCTAGAACTCACTGCCTCTAAAAATCTCAACCAAAATTTTTTTTTACACAACATTTATCCTAATAAAATTAAATTGCGTATATACCTATACAAAACACTTTATATTCTGCTTAAAATAAAAAATAAGCCTCAGCATGGGCGATTTCATGAACGACGGTTTGTCGATAAAAGGTACAAAACGTGACTAGAATACGAACAAAAACGCAACGCGGTACAAAAAAAGTTCAGCTTTTGAATAAATACGGTGTGTATCGCCAATTGATTGACACTTGTCGTCTATTAGGTTATAAATGTTATGGTTTATCTTTTCTCTTTGTACTGTACTGTACAATACAAAAAAAATTACCTTTGATAATGTTTCCTTAACCGACTTTAATAAAGGAGGTTGTCGATTTCATCGTATTTTTTTTTGTGTAACATAACTTTATATCGGGTGAAGGAATTTTGACGATTCCTTTTTCTAGGATAACAGTAGATAGTGTTTCTGATGTGGTTCTTTTTAAATTTAGTTATGATTTCACGAGTCGTTTTTGAGTTATTCGTAATGATTGTAATTTTTTTTTGGTTAGTGAATAAAAAGTACTTTCAAAATAAAGCTTTTTTAATCGTCTTCAAAAAAGAAGATTTTCAATTTATTTGTACTTTTGACTGATTATTTTTTTATACAATTTCCTATTTGAATTTAGTTAAAATGAAGGTGACTTTTAATGTTCTTTATTAGAAGTAGAGTTCTTTGTTAGTAGTAGTTCTTTTTTTGTTAAAAATTTTAATTTTATTAATTTTCATACTAGGATTATTCTACATATGTTTTTGAATTTGGGTTGAACCCGCAAACGGAGTGTTTTGACTCTGTTTTTATAATATCCTTTATAATGTTAGCCAGCTACAGTACATACCGGCGGAATATCTTACCACTAATTATCTCTGCACAAATGAGCTTTCAAGTTTTACCTTAAAGTTGTTTATTGATTTATACATTTAAGTATATAACTAAAAGATTTTTTGTTTATCTTCACGCCGTATTCCGCATACATCAGGGTACGCCCAAGGAACCTGAGAACTTAGTATTAAGACACTCCGTTCTCATTCAACAGTTCAGTTCCCCACTTTCGGCGGAATGAAGCATTACATGCTTGTTACCAATACTTGTAAAAATACTAAATATAATTTAGAATTTTCATTTCCTGGAGTAGAAATCGAACCCACAACCAGTCACGTTTACCATCGCACGTTTGTGCCTTTGCTCCTCAGCTATCTATAGATTCACCGTAGATGCCCATCGCGCTGTAGAGAGAAAACTTGGAAAATGCCTGGAACTTACCACCCAAGTGTAGGTTTAAGGAGTCTCCTCCACTGCATATTAAAAAAGTAATAAATTACGAAAATCTACCCTAATTTTGTCAACCTTTTGACACACATTCATACGAATCAGCAGTCATTTATAATATAACCAAAATAATATTTTATTTTACACCTAACGCCGAAATTGCAGCCGGCGTTTTCGAGAGCGAAAACATTTCTCAACCAACGTATGCTTCAGCTAACGCTCGCTCAAACATAAATCTACAAATCAAAATTTAATATTCAACTCGGTTATAGCCTATGTGTTATAGATGCAGAATTATCATATCATTAAAGTTAATATAGTTAAGATTTTAATAAAAAAACCAAATCGATCGAACGCCTGTCGTGGTCCAGAGGCACAAGCGTGCGACTGTAAACACGACAGGTTGTGGGTTCGATTCCCACTCCAGGAAATGTTAGTATTTTCATTTCCTGGGTTTGGTAACAAGGCAAAGCGCGGCGTTGAGTTCCGCCACTCAACATCCAATGCCTCAATTTAGCAGAAAATGGCGAACGGAATTATTGTAAGAGAACGGAGTGTCTTAACACTAGGTTCTCAGGTTCCCTCTACCTACCCTGCTATATGCAGCGTGAAGTTAAAAAAAACAATCGATTTGAAATGAAATGTAGTGAAAAGTAAAATTATTGCGAATAACCCATCACGTATTTGTCAGATGTTAACTAAATTTAAACATGACTACCGCAGAAGCATTAGCTATTCCATAAAACAAAAATCATCAAAATTCACCTATTAAAATTTATGTGGTAACACATAAAATACAGTCGAACTAAGAACTTTTTTGTAAATCGGTTAAAAAGTAAAAAAAAAGCACTGTTGTGCAGTGATTAGGTGTTTAGTCAAGCACAGTGGTCGGGGATTACAATATCAACGTTAATTATATATTCTGGAGATCATCGTCCATGAAGTGGTTCAGCATCTGATTGTAAACGCAAGTGATTGAAAATCAAAAAAAAATATTACAACAAGCGTAACCCAACGCCGTGCTTCTTACAAAGCCTGTAATGAAAATAATTAAAAAAAAATGATTTGTGTATATAATGATTTTTTTAGCTTCATTCTGTATCTCGTACATAGCAAGAACAAAAAAAACCTAGTGTTAAGACACTCCGTTCTCTTTTAATATTTCCGTTCCTCACTTATACAACGAATTTCTTATTAAAAGACCAATACAAATGATAAAGCTGCATATAGGCTATATCTAAACCAACATACGTATTTTATGAATATGAACTGAGCCTGCTAATGGAGGAAAAAGCAATAAATGAAATGAAATATGTAACTTGTCTATCACTTACGCTTTCTTGACGGCTTGTTGGTCTGGTTGATTATTATCATCTAAGTAACTTAAGTAACTTAACAAATATAAATATATAATAAAAAAAGATAAATATATATTAGAGAAGAAGAATGAAAAGGTCAGGAAGGAAGACATTATACTATTACAGAGAACCTAGTGTAAAGACACTCCGTCCTTTTAACATTTCCGTACCTCACTTTCCATTGAATTATGGCATTGCGTGCTGTGTGGTGGAACTCGATGCGCATTGCCTTGTTACCATAGCGAGGACATAAAAATGTAAAATATTATTATTTTCATTTCCTGGAGTAGGAATCGAACCCACAAACAGTCAATTTTACAGTCGCACAGCTGTGCCTCTCTGCCATGACTGGTTTTAATTTATTATTTTCCTCCGTTTCGTTAAGACAAAGCGCGGCG
>JAKGSA010002287.1:9995-20618 GCA_033558755.1 Philaethria dido
TATTAAAAAAATAGTAGTCCATGTGTTATTCTGACCTACTAGATAGATATGAAATAATTAAAATTTTAGCAAATATATGTAATTAAATGCTTTAAAAAGTACGATTATTACGAGTAACAACAAAACTACAACAAACACACGTAAAAATACAGGTGAATTAAGCACCTCCATTTTTGAAGTCGGTTAAAAGGAAGTAACATCTAAAAGCTCTAGAAAGCACAAAAAATCAGCACCACAAACACTACTAGCGTCTACCCCCTTATTTGCATCATTTTACTTTTTTCCCAAGCAATTAACCTTCCAGACCGTATAAATCGGTGCACTCGAGTGCCTTCACGTCTTCTAAGCAATATCGTGGCTCGATTCAGGAAATTTACTGCTTTAATCTCACTTGCAACTGCAGTTTGGTGAGGATTAAAAATATATATATCTTCTATGTTCATAAAAGCCGTAAACCGAGTAAAACTCTAAACCGAGTGGTTATAGGTTCGATTCCCACTTGCGGGAATGATGACATTTAATTTTTTTTCACACTCGTAATATAAAATACAACGTTTAGTTCAGATACTCAATCAGAACGTCAAAGAGAACCTCAAGAGAGCATCAAGATCCTATCTAATATATATCTTCTATATTCATAGAAGCCATCGAGGTATAATGAACGTTTGACTGTAGATACGGTTGTGGGTTCGATTCCCACTTGAAGGAATGATGACATTTAAGTTATTTTCACTCTGGTGATACAAAATACAGCGATTAGTTCATCTACACAAACAGAAAAAGGCAGAGAGAACCTTACGTCAAGATTAAGTATGTGAATAAAGCTGGAATAAGTAGAGTTCTTTACAAATTCTAGAACTAGCCTCAACCAGATGAGTTCCCTCGTAGTAATAATAATAGACTCTTTAAGAGGCGGGTCAACAAAATTTTTAAAAGCCGGCAACGCATAGGTGGTATTCCCAGTGTTGTAAATGGGTAGCAGTAATCCTTTAACACCAGGTGGCCCGTTAGAAAAAAAATTGGGAGAACCTAGCGTCGAGACACTCCGTTCGTTTTTCGACTCTCCGTTTTTAATTTAGTTCTTCAAGTGTAATGAGTAAAGTGACTCAACTAAACGCTAAATTTGTGTTGCCAGAGCGTAGAAAAGAAAATAGTTTAAATATATTATAATTATCCCTCCAAATTATGTAAATTGGATATGAATCCGCTACCATTCACGTTTATTTATCAGATGTTGTTATTGCGCAACGACGGGGAAAATTAATACAAATTATCGAGATTTTGTATCGGAAGCTCAAGTTAGGAACATATAACTTATCTAATATTCCAACTCAAATAACATATTATCAAGTTGTAATATGTTGTTAATATATTGATTATGCTACTTGATGCTTAATAATAATTACTGTTCTATATATAATATATGTATACAGTTTGCTTTGTATATGCACTGTGTCCCATGAATTCATTTGTGTGGCCTATAAAACTTAAAATCCCATTATTTAAAGAATTTTATGAAAATATTATTTAGTGCTCCCCTACACTCCCCAAGTAGCACTATATGTATATAGAATTTTAGCTTTCTATGGGTAGTAGCTTTACCTGAACGTTGTCGGTCAATCATTTAGTGGTGCAAGCGTTTTATATATAGAGATGTAAAAATATATATACGTAAATAAATAAAATAAAAAGATATTTATTCAAAAAATATTTTTCCAAATTGTGCAGCCGAGACTTCCCAGTAAGTAGTCAAAGTCACTTGTGTTGGGAATGTCTCGCTTATCCGTTGGCTTAACAATAACATGCATACATATATCATAATAGAAACAAAGCTGTGCGTGTGTGTGTGTGTGTGTATGTGTGTGTGTTTGCATGTGTATGTGTGCGTATGCATGTGTGATGTGAGCATATTACGTACATACATTAATCAGCAAACTTTAACAATGTAAACGGTAAAGTTAACTTTGACCCTAATAGAAATCCACATAAACAAGTAGAAAACGCTCGAAGGAAGTAAACAAACCAAATTCGACCCTAGCTTTAGAAAACACAAATATTTACAAAAAAAACTGTTTTGTAATCCCTTCAAAAGTTTGCCCTAATTACAATAAAGACTTAGTTAAAAAGCAAAAATAGCAGTTTCACGGTTTATCCTTCATAACAGGCTAGTCAGAGAGTCACGACACTCAGGTTTTCGGTTTGCAGCCCGAATACGAGACACTTCATACTGAGTGACATAACTCAACGCCGTGCTTTGTCTTACCAAAAAGAAATTAATATAATTTAAATGTAGTCATTCCCCCGACTGCGAATCGAATCCACTACCAACCGCATCACAGTTATACCCTATCCCACTTAGATACGTTAACCTAATCTCATAGTTATTATCCTTTATTTATCTTAGTTTGATGAATGATCTCTTAATAACATTCTTTTATTTTGTTACAGATTCCTGGCCATCTGGTGGCCTCTAAAGTGCCAGATAACGAAGCGTCGTGCAAGAATGATGATAGTCTTCATTTGGATATTCGCCATCCTCGTGGCAAGTCCTTGGGTATTCTTCTTCGATTTAGTTGTCGTTTTTGATGACAACCCACACGTCCGCCTCTGCTTGGACGTCTGGCCTAATCCGATCAGCGAAGTTTTGTACTTTGTTATCGGAAATCTTATTTTCTGTTACATCCTGCCCATGGTTCTGATTACTATGTGCTATATACTCATATGGATTAAAGTCTGGAGACGGTCCATTCCAACTGATACCCAAGACGCCCAAATGGAAAGGATGCAGCAGAAATCAAAAGTGAAGGTTGTGAAGATGCTGGTAGCTGTTGTAATACTGTTCGTCTTATCTTGGTTCCCACTTTACCTGATCTTTGCAAGGATAAAGCTAGGTGGACCAATACAGAAATGGGAAGAGGAAATGTTTCCCGTTGTAACACCTCTAGCTCAGTGGTTGGGCGCATCGAATTCTTGCATCAACCCAATCCTATACGCCTTCTTCAATAAAAAGTACAGGAAGGGCTTCGTTGCTATCATAAAAAGCAGGAAATGCTGTGGACGACTACGTTATTATGAAACAATTGCCTTACAATCGTCGAGTACGTCTACTAGGAAGTCGTGGCACTATAACAATAACAATCACGCTTCGATCACACGTCGGTCGCCACCAGTTGATAAGAATGCCGTTTCCTTCATTTTCAACCACACTGGGGTCTAAGGTGGCAGAAGTGACAATAAATGCGGAGGTAAATTCTTGTGGCCGTCAGGTCTCACTTGAGCATATCGTAAAGGAAAGCTCGTTTTACTTTCAACAGTTTGATGTTGTTCCGTGTAAGTTCTTAGTAACTGTTCAATAATGTAATTGTTGTTGTATTGTGTATAATTTTAATATAACTTTTATACGCGTTTAGATTATAATAATAACTATTGAGCGATAGCGCACAAACTATATAACGATTTCATATTTATATGACCGTGGAATTAGGTATGTAGTGTTCAATATCGGATTTTATTTTCTGTGTTTAAATATTGATATTAAAAACTTTTCTGTACCTGTTTGTGTATAAATGTATAATTTTTCAGTAGAAACATTTTGAAATTAACTACTTTTAAAATGTCATTTTTAACTAGCGTTAGGTTTTTATAAAATCTAACTTATTTTCGTTAAATAGTAGTATTTAAGTACTTTTATAAAAATTCAGTACAAAATTTATAAAGAAAAAATAGTATATATAGAGGCTTCATCGTTTTATACTCACAATAATAATATTATAATCATCTAAAGCACAAATTCGTAAATAGGCGATGTTCGTTAACTTAGCGTTGTATGTACTTTGACAATATATATATACATAAATATATATTATTGGATTTCTGTCTGTATGAAAGACTGTTTTCGACTTTTATTTCTGGGTAAAACTTTTTTGTGCTTTTTCTGTTAACAACTTTTTATGAATAGTTATTTTTCCTGTTTTCATTTTTATATAATAATACAAAAAGGTAATATAATATGTTGGTTTCTCATCTTTTTTTATTTAATTTAATATTTATTAAAAAATTGAATATCACATACATATTACGAATATTTATACTTTCTCTTTCTTATTTGTTATATTTAATATATTTAAAAGTTTATTATAGATAATATAATATATAATAATTTATATATTATATCAGGGAACATCAGTTGCCGCAATAGGACCATTTTGATCAGAGTAAACTCTGTTGTTTGTACCATTCAAAGCTTATTATAGAAAAGTTTTTATCGTAAAAAACTGTCAAAAGTTTAGAATATGAATGCTAATAAAAATATAGGGTAAAAATATAGTAATATTATTATTATAATGATAAATATAGTAAATTTGTTAGTATATTCGAAGAGTTCGTAAAAATAAAAATATTTACTTAATTCCTGTGCCGATTACGATGAAACTTTTTGCAAATTGAAATAAAAATTTAGTGTTTTTTTTTTGTTATATACGTGGCAATAGTTGAAAGTATACTAAATTTAAAGTGTTTTTTTTTTATTTTTACTTACTCTTCGATTGTCGCCCGTACACGGGTAAGCCGCTTCAATGCACAAATGTTAATAATATTAATAATTAATTATAATAAATAATTTTTAGTACTACGATAATAATTAATAAGCAAATAAATAAATAAAAATATGATATATTTAAATACAAAACTGTCTGTTTACATATTTTTCCATATAACCGTTTGTTAGTAATAATATTATAATAATCGATCTATAGTACACAATTAAAGCACACAAAGAAAAGTTTTTTATAGAAAAAAATGAAAAAAATAAGTTAAATAAAAAAAATATTGTATTTTTCTACTAGGAATGTGGCATGTAGACGGCAAGGTTTTTTTTTAATCTCTTTTTTTTATTTTCAAGTAGAATAAATAAAATTTAGACATAAACATGAGCTTTTACAGAATTTCATTGTATGTATTTATATCAGACATAGTCGAAGCTTGCAAGACTGACGTGAAAAGCTCTCCTTCTAAAGGAATAAAACGTCGTGATATGATAAAACACATATTTTTATACATGTACAGCTTATCTAACGCATTTTTTTTTTAATTTTTTGTTCTTTTTTTTAATTAGGAATGGCAAAGGAAAGTACAACTGTTGGCTTGTAAAGAAACAAAGTTTATAGTTTTGTACTTTAAGTGAGAATTTAATATTGTTTTTTATAAAAGAATAAAATTCTATATTTATACAATAATAATTATCGTAATCACTCATAGAAATCACTTTTTGTAAATAATTATAATGTAATATAGTTAAATGTTACAATTTTCAATTGTTTTTGTAGCGTAATGTATGCCCGTTTTTATTTGCTGTGTTTGATGTTAGATTGTAAGGTATAATAAACTTGTATACAATATGTATGTAATTTATAGTATATTTAAAAAAAAAACAAAACGCGGCGATGAGTTCCGCTTTATGTAATTTTCTTAAAAAAAGCTCGATTTAGTAGATGAAGTCACAAGTAACATTTTTTTGTTATTGTACAAGTAGAAAAAAGAAAGATTTTTGCCCAACTTGATATTTTTAGTTATCCTGAAAATTTAAGTCAAAGCACGGCGTTGAGTTCCGTCACTTAACATGTAGTATCTCGAATTAAGGGGGAAAGCGGTGAACGAGTGTTTTAACACTACGTTCTCTTTGGTTACTATGTTCTGAGGGATACAGCGTGAAGCTTCTGGACGAATCATTATAATATTTTATCAATAGTTAAAAATGATTTTGATGATTATTTTTTCATAAGTGTCTAACGAAGATCCGACTAGATGTTTTTGAGTTATTTGTAACAATTTTTGTTAGTGTTATTTGAAATCAGTTTTCTTTTTTAGTAAAATCTTTCTTATAATTTAAATTTAAAAGTAAAATAATAATTGAAATTTAATATATTTAATTTGCTTGATTTTTGTATTTACTTATCAACCTATTCACGCCTTCGGCTTTGTTCTTGTGACTTTACTTCAAGATAAGACAATAGTTGTAACAATTTTTTGAGTCAAAAATTATTTAAAAAATATATATATTATAGTATTTGATAATAGAATTAAAAAAAACCATTAATAGTGTTATAGGGCATGTTTCTTTTATTAAAAAAAATATTATTCTAATGTATGGAACATACATAGGTTTAATTAGACGATAATCATTGTCTTAGAGTGTTAACCTGCTGAATCCATTTTTTATAAGTATGACCTTTATTATTCAAAAACCTTAAAAAATACACAATTAACGGAAATAGCAAGTGTTAGTGACACCGACATGCAAAAAAGGTGGAGGTTCTCAATTTGCACAACTTTTTTCTGGGTTTTTTTATATGATATTTGATATGAATTCTGATGATAATGTTTTTATACAATAGCTAGTGTTTCTTATAAAGTCTCATTTAATTAAGGTGTGACGAGTAGTTTATGAGTTGTTCGTAATAATTTTATTTTCCACTTCCGTGAAAGCCTTCTAATAAAATATATTCATATATTTTTAAGAATATTTTCTACCTCTCCTGATAATTTTATGTAAACAAAACGCTTGCATTACTGAGTGACTGACAGACAACTTACCGACGAAACTACTGGAATAACAACAAAAGAAAGCTGAAATTTGGCATGTAGACTCCTTGAGGAGTGTAGGGGAGCATTGAGAGGATTTCTGTAAATTCCTATGAAAACAGGAAAAAGTTGAATTTAAGTTTTTAAGTCCAAGTAGCGGGATACAGCTAGTTAGCAGGTTCTAAGTCAATGGTACGCTTTTAGAGTAAATTGTAGATTTGTAAAAATTATATGAAAAAAAAATTAAGTAGGAACGTTATTTCGAGCAATGTTAGTTGATTTTAGGTATTTATATAATACTTTACTATGCTTTATAGAATACTGGGATTGACTCTATTATGTGATATTACTCTCCTCTAGGGTTTGATAGACCGCGGTGTTAAGTTACACCACTTAAAATGCTATTGGGGCAATGTGGGGAACGGAGTGTCGTGACACTAGGTCCTTTGATATATAGAGAAAAAGCGTAGCTGTGAATTTTCAACTTTCCTTGAATTTGTAATAATTTCATTATATTATACTTGAGCTTTACGATTTACTCTAGAGTTTATTTTCAGATTAATCAGAGACAACCTAGTGTTAAGACATTCTGTCGAGTATGTACACACTCTCTTCTGTTCGAATTCAAGTTATGTGGCGGAACTCAACGCCACATTATCTAGAAGTCTTAGTAGAGTTTGTCCCCCCTGAATGAGAATCGAACCTAATACCAATCGCGTTTATATATTTTATATTATTCTATACTTTTAAAAAAAATCACATAATTGAGTCATTTTCTTGTACTATTTCAATATATATACTGATTGTCAGAAACTATAAGCAATGTGTAACATATTCTGTATTCACTTTTCTACATATCAATCGAATAGCGCCCTCTATTTATGCCTTTTTTACGAAGTTCTTTAAGAAAATATGGAAAAAACTATAGAAAAATACTTGATTCTCATTTATATATGTATATATATATATATATATATGTATATTTTCAGCAATTTTTAGATATTTTTAACTATTATTTAAATTAAATTTTAGGAAACCTAAAGTTTTAAACACTTTGAAGTAATCCGTGGTCACAAGTAGATTGTAAACTATTCGAAATATTGGGTTTTCAAAAATATATTTTCGATTACCATAATATATATGATTAATCCGGTTATAATATTATTATTATTTTTTTTTTTGTGTAGGAAAAAAATAATTAGGAAGAAAAGTATCAAAAACACTTTACAAACGGTTCTTAATTTTAATATCTAAGAAAGATATCAAATTAATAATATTTCGCCTAAAGATATATAATGGCAATATCATCCTTATACGTCAAATGCTAAAACTTAAAACCAAATGGCCAATGATTTCACTGATTTCATGATAAAGATCAGATTTATTTAGTATAGATATTTATTTACAGTAGAAAGTTAGAAAACGCGTTTTTTAAGGATTTTTCAGTTTAAATTATACCTCATATAAATTTTTAATTCCATAGTAATTTTAACTAAAACTTCAATAACGTTATTATATTTCATTCACGGAAATAAATATGCTATCGTACGAAAGCATCAAAATTTTTTTAACTAAAAAAATTAAATATTTAAACATTTAAATACATGTATATTATGAAGATATAAATTTTACGAAATACAGAAAGTTGAAAAATTACAAATCATAATCATCGATAAATATCACCGATTCCATTCCCTGCTTAAGTAAAAACCGGAAACGGGCTAAACTGAAACCGGAAGTTAAAGCATTTATGAAGTATTCTTATTTCTCATTATTTAATGTAATATAATTTTTGATTCATTTATAATTCTTTAGATTTTTATTCAATTAGTAATTTACTATTAAAACCATAAACATGATTTTTCAACACGCTTTTATTAGCTTAGTATGTATATATGTGTCTCTGTAACGGAAACCTTGAACGTGATTTTGATCGATGAAACGTCGGATTAATTTGATTTCTTGAAAACTTATCTAGAACAGATAACAATGTCATATGATGAAAAAAATAGTTAAAATAATTAAAAAAAACAAATCTGAATTCGGAGTTTTTTTAAGTAATCTATTGACTCCATGCTTTTAAAAAAATATTTTTTGCTTTTTGGTTCAAATATCCTTAATACTTATTTATTCGCATGAAATTCAGTTTCTTTAATATTAAGCTAAAACCTTATCTTTTCGTGTTTCAAATTCGTTCATTTCTTTCAAATTCATGAATTCATGAAGTAGATAGTATTGAATAGAATTGGTGAATTTCATTTCAAGTTCAATGTACCGAATTTTCAGTTTTATTAGTAATATTGTATATAGATATACACTATGAGAACATATGCTTGTATATTTTTAATCGATTTCGAAAATGAAGTAGGTTTTTAGTTCAATAATATTTTTTATGCATAACTTTTTGCTGGGTGAACGAATTTTGATGATACTTTTTCTATGTGATAGCTACTGTTTCTGTTGTAGTACCATTTAAATAATTAAGATCTTACAATTAGATTTCAAGTTTTTATTATTATTATACATGATTAATATATAATAAATCTTTTTAGTGCATTTTATTTGAGGTCGATTTTCTTTTGTTAAATTTTTATTTATATGATTCTATATATAGAATTTTATGGTATACTATATTATAATACGCAACGAACACATAACAATGCAATATTTACATATTAAGTAATCATCATTTAGAAATAATTCATTTTAATTTTCATTTCACTCAACACGCAATGTGTCAAATTCAGGAGGAAAATAGAGAAAGGAGTGTTGTGACACTAGGTTCTCTCTGACTACCCTGTTAAAACAACTGTTAAGTTACCATAAAACGAAATTTCTTGTAGAGTAAGAAGTAAGCCTGTCGTGGCGCAGAGGCACAAGCGTGTGACCATAAACCCGACAGGTTGTGGGTTCGATTCCCACTCCAGGAAATGGAATCTTTCTTTTCCTGAGTTTGATAACAAAGCAAAGCTCGGCGTTGAGTTCCGCCATTCAGCACGCAATGCCTCAATTCCGCGGAAAGTGGGAAACTGAGTGTCTTAACACTAGGTTCTCAGATTCCCTGTGCCTACCCCGCTATATGCGGGATACAGCGTGAAGCCATTCTATTTTGACACATCGATAATAATGAAAAGCGTACATATTGTTTATTCAATAGATTCTCATAAAATGTACTTTTTTTTACTTATAAATATTGTTTGATATATAAATTATGTTGAGGGTCATATATTTATAAGGCGCCATATGAAATAGATACAAAGAAAACTTAATCTAAATTGCTTGTAACAATAATAATATATATTTGAATTAAATAAATTATATGTAAAATACTATACTGTGGTTTCATTTAATTCCTTTGTAATATTAGGAAACGGAATACTTAAGAGAACGGAGTGTCTTAACACTAGGTTCTCTGGTTCCCTCTGGCTACCTTGTGCGGGATGCAGCGTGAAGTTAAAATATTGAAATAATTCAGTAATCATGGCCATTAATGCGCAGTGAGACAACATCTGTCTGTAAAACGCGATTGGTTGTGGGTTCGATTTACATTTTGGAGAAATATTTAAACTATTAACCAAAGGGATGCATCAATTCGGCGGAAAGTGGGGAACGGAATTATTAAAAGAGAACGGAGTGTCTTAGCACTAGGCTCTCAGGTTCCCTCTACTTACCCTGCTATATGTTGGATACAGCGTGAAGCTAAAAAAAAACAACATCCTATCAACTGTGTAGTTTCTATAACAGTAACTCATGTGTCACGTGACGTGAACATACGTGAATATGAAAATAACTAAAATATGATTTATATATACATCTAAATAAAATTTAACTTATAAGAGATATTAGCAAATTTAATACAAATTTGGACACCCATTATCGGTTTTGGCGATCAACGTTGCAGTTTGTCTAACAAACAAAACATAAAAATATGAAATACAAACTTTCTACGGGAAGTCATAGTAAGTATTAAATAATATTAATTTATTGATAATAAGTAGGCAACTAAAATACTTGGAATCTCTTTGGTAAAATTTTATCTTAATT
>JAKGSA010002288.1:0-20616 GCA_033558755.1 Philaethria dido
GATTGTAAAAAATATAACTAAAAGTAGTTTTGACTGTAAAAGAAAAATAGTTTTCGGTGGGAATTTCGGGAAATCCTCTCTTGCTTCTCTACACTCATCGTGCCTCGACTTTTTCGTCCAGTAATTTTGGCTATCTCTGTCTGTCACTCAAAAAGGAACGGAGTAATTTTTCATTCATATAGGACAAAACATAAATAGAGGAGCATAAAATTTAAAACGAAACTTCCTGCAAAAGCCAATATTTTATGTCAAAATGCATTAGAAATACGTATTTTTAATAGTTATTTAAATATTACATATTATATCACTTATTATGATCCAAATTTTTTTTGGTGGTAGGAGGTTCGTCCTCCGTCTGGCTCGCGACCACTATCATGTCAAAGACGAACCGCCAAATATCTTATGATGTGTTCCGGTTCGATGGCATGTAAGCCAGGTTTTCCCATTCCCACCCATCCTTTCCCCAAAATGTGGTGGTTCCGAGAACGGAATACTACATTGTCCTCCTCTTCCATCTGTATCCTCTAGGTTGGCAACGCATCTACAACATCTCTGGTGTTGTAGATGTTCATGGGCGAAGGTATCCACTTACCATCAGGTGGTCCTTCTGCTCGTTTGCCATCCGTTATCCATAAAAAAAAAAAAAATTCTTTTCCTAGAAATTCAGGTAAGATAAAGAACTTCTCCAGCGAATCATATTCCAACTAAAATATGATTTAGCCTTAAAGATTAAAGCTTGCATTATACTAAAATATTCAAGCGAATATAATTCAACTGGCGCTGTTGTATAAAATTTACATGTTCTTTAGTTATTTTGTGAAAGAACCTGGCATAAACTCAGTCAATAGGTGTACTCCTATTTACATAACCCAACACCGTTAAATGAATATTTAGGCATATTCCTTCATTATATTCAAATATGTCTCAGATGAAACTCTGCTTGTTAGAATATTGAATTATTCACGTAAAAATGTACGTAATTTTATTATAAAAATTACGGATAGAAAAAAGTCGATATTGTAAATCAGTGAAACAGTGATTGTTACAAGACTGTAACAGTCACTGTATCACTGTTTAAAAGAGAATAATATATTTGGATATCGTCATTTTTTACTTTACATTATATTATATTATTTAGAGGGAACCTAGTGTTAAAACACTCCGTTCCCCACTTTCCGCCGAATTGAGGTATTGCGTGCTCAGTGGCGGAATTCAACGCCGCGCTTTGCCCTTTTACCAAACCCAGGAAATGAAAAATTCCATTTGGGAATCGAACCCACAACCTGTCGCGGCTACAGTCGCACGCTTGTGCCTCTGCGCCACGACTGGCGTCATTTTTTCTTATTTTAAATGAATTTATTTTAACCGACTTTAAAAAAATGAGGAGGTTCTCAATTCAACTGTATTTTTTTATATGTTACAAACTGTATTTATTGTGACTGTATTTGTTTGCATAATTTTCTACTGAGTGGACCAATTTTGAACTTTTTTAATATGAAGCACTAGCTGTCAGATGGGTAGGATATAGCTATTATATGGGACCACACCACAAGCACCACCTTGTGGTGTGGTACCATTTAAATTTAGTTAAGATTTGACGGGTGCGTTTGAGTTATTCAGAATGATTTTACTTGTTAGTGGATTTTCTTTGAAATCAGTTTTTTTTTTGTCCTGTCATCTCTATTTTGATGTCATTATTGTGGTACTTTTTGCTTAATTTTTATTTTTATTTTTTGCTAATCCCATTAACTTTAAAAAAGGTATATATTTAAGTCAACTTAGCAACCTATTCACGCCTGTTACGAATTTCTACCAAAACAAAGCAACAATTGATGCTTAGAGAGAATTTCTATCTTATATAAAATAAATAAATAAAAAGTTTTCTTTCATTGCTTCGTTAGATTTTAGTTTTGTAAAGCTTATATTGTTCTTTATTCATCTCAATAGCGTCCTCTCTTTATGCGAACGTCTTGAGAATTCCTTCAATTCTTATCAACTTTTACGAACTATGGGACACTTTTTAATAAGTTTTTGCACATAGAATTATTTAGAATCGATGCCATTTCACATAGATGCACATAATGGTTATGGGTTCATATCTTTTATATAGCAGATATAAGCATAGTTAGAAAAAACATAGTGTTAAGACACTCTGTTCTCCGCTTTCGAAATTAGACATATTATATGGTCAGTTGCGGAACTCAACGGCCGCGCTATGTTGTACTAGAGTAAAGAAATGAAAATAATTTAGGAATAATTATTCCATAATGCCTGTCGTGGCGCACAAGCGTTCGACTGTAAATGCGATAAGTTGTGGGTTCGATTCCCATTCCAGGAAATGGAATTTTTCATTTCCTGGGTTTGGTAACAACGCAAAGCGTGGCGTTGAGTTTCGCCACTCAGCACGCAGTGTCTCGATTCGACGGAAAGTGCCACGCTTGGCAAACCGAAGCATCGTTACCAAACGCAGGAAATTAAAATACTAAAGTTTTACATTTCCTGGAGTGGGAATCGAACGCACAACCTGCCGCGTTTGCAGTCGCACATGTGTGCCTTTGCGTCACAACAGGCGTTATATTTAATATGTGAAAAAATCACGAAAATCAAAGATCTCATCAATATCATTCTAATCTCACCATACAATTACATCACTGTTTATCTATATATAACATGTTAGTAGTGTATTTTTAGAAATACCTAAATAAAATGAATGGACGTGCGTGTAGCTTTATATTAGGGTAGTAAAAAGGTGTTACGGCCCAAATAAAATCTTTTACAATATTTGCGGTCATCAATCATGGAGCCCTTTCTGAACGCCAAAGGAATGCTGGCACGCGATCCAAATTATGTAATTTTGGTACCAGAAACTAAAGTAAGATTTTAAATTAGCTACTTAAAAAATATTAGCTTCACTATGTATGAAGTAATCTTAAAGCCCGCTTCGCTATTTTGGATGTTGGATCATTAACTGGGAGGGCCAAAGAACTGACGACGTCCTGGATTGAGCGAAGTGGAAGAGTAAAATACCATGTGGGACCATAGTAAGGAAGAGCGAGAGAGTGAGACTATTTAGGAAGTAAGCATTCACTCATTTAGGAAAATCCTAATTTAATTCAATAAATTTTAATAACAAGGCAAAGCGCGGCGTTGAGTTCCGCCACTCAACATGCAATGTCTCAATTCGGCAGAAAGTGGGGAACGGAAATGTTGAAAGAGAATGGAGGGTCTTAACACTAGTTTCTCTGGTTCCCTCTGCCTACCCTGCTATATGCGGGATACAGCGTGAAGTTAAAAAAAATAATAATATATCGTGGTACAGCGACGCAGCATCTTACTCAAAACGTATACATGCTAATATGAATGGGACAGTGTTTGTATGTCCTTCTTTCACGTCACGTTGAAGCATTGTTATGTTAGCATATTAAATAATTTAGTATTAATTAAAACAAGGCAATTATCACTTAAAGAAAGTCTTAAAATCGGGGGTAAAGAGGCGAAAGGAGTGTCATGACACTAAATTCTTACTGACTATCCTACTATGCCGGATAAATAGGATTTCTTTCCCTTTTTATAAAATTAAATTTCAACCAACCATTACTATGGTATTACACCGAGATACTTGTCAATTGCAGACTATCCGAGTCCAGCTCGCTATAAGCTCGCTTGAAATCTTCATAATAGTAGAGAAACATTGTTTTCTTGAACATTTCACGTGGAAGGAGGGTGGCGATGATAGATGCAATTTGTTACAGTCAGTACTTCGTAGAACACGACGTTCCTATTACGTTTCTTGTGACATACAGACGTGAACGGTAATTGGATATATTGTTTTTATATATACATTTATATATCCAATCTCTACTAGAGGGAATGTATTTAAATTATTTTTCTCGCTGATAAAACACAGCAAGACGCAGCGTTGAGTTCCGCCCTTCCACACTGAATGGTGGTTTTGATTTCTGGCGGAAAACTGTCTAACGATTTTTCTTAGATCATATTATAATAACATGATTTTTCTTGTTGTCTTCAGTAAAAAAAAACACAATTCAAAAACTAAAGTTTTTTTAGCTTCATACTTTTACAAGCATTTACCCCGAAAGCAGCGTTAAATAATAAAATTATAAGTCACTCATTTAAAAGGAACAACTGTTGAGTTTCCGCTGTCTCTACTCAGCAGAACTGCCTAAAACCGGTGGTAATTTTGCTTATTCGACAATTCAAAAGGGTTAGAAACAATATTTTGAATCTGAATTTTCCTCAATTTAGCAATATAGACAAGTAAATCTAGTGATAAAACACTCCGTTCTTCTCTAAGCCAATTTTTAGAATAAAAATTTAAATATATAAAATAATAATTTTTCCTAAAACCGTGTGTATCACGAGATCTTCCTTTACTACATTCTTGTTACATCTGTAGCAGCAATTACTTTGAACTGTAGTGACTGCTACGACTAGGACTAGGTTTACTGTCTCAAAGAAGCTTGCAAAAGCACTAATAAAATGTACAAGTGTAAATGTAAGTGACGTAAAAACAACATAATTAAGATTTCAAGTAAAATTATTACGAATAACTCAAAAACTACTTGTCAGATCTTAATCAGCTATCATATAAAGAAAGGAATCACCAAAATTGTTATCACCAGTATAAAGCTATATATATACCTAAATAACGTAACTGTAATGATACCGGTATTGAAAATTGACTATAACATAAGAATTTTTTCACGATGTACAGTGTGTTCAAAAATGAGTGACTGAAATTTGGCGGAGCAACGTACTTTCGATTATCGATTTTTATTTTGTTATGTTGGTACACTCTTCCCGAACATCTGTACCAAGTTTCAAGTGTATAGCATTTTTGTTTGGTTGGGAGAGGCGTAAGGTTATAAGTGTTTTTGCGTGCTCGGCGATTTCTGTTACTATCGAAAAATGGATTTGCATCAAATTTTGTGTAAAAAATAAAATAAAGTGCCGAAACTACTTAAAATGTTGACAGTGGCATACGGTGAAACTGTTCTGAGTAAAAAAAAATGTTTACAAGTGGTTACAAACTCTTCCAAGATGGCCGGGAAGATGCCAATGACGCGAGCCTCGCTTTGGACGCTTAAACACGTAAGCAACTGATGAAAACGTTCAAGCAGTGAAGAAGAAATTGTTCTGGAAAATCGTCGAATCACTATCAGAGAAGTTGCTGAGGATGTTGGTATATCCGCTTGGCTCGTGCCATGAAATTTTTCTAACGTTTGGGCATGAGACGTGTCCAGCAAAGTTCGAAGTGCTCATCATTCATCCTTTGCTGGTGAGAGATTTTTTGGCCAAAAACAACACCACAATCATGCCTCTTACCATATTCACCAGTTTGGCCCCATGTGACTTTTCTTGTTCCCAAAACTAAAAGAGACCTATGAAAGGACGGAGATTTGCAGCGATTGAAGAGATAAAGACTGCATCGCTGGAAGGCTCAAGGCTATACCGAAGTGCTTATGAGAAGTGCGCGACGATTGGAAGAAACCGTTGGCATAGTGTATTTGTCTGAGGATTACTTTGAAGGACAACATAAATATTGATAAATAAATATAAATATTTTTTCTTAAAAATACAAAGTCACCTTACTTTTGAACACACCTCGTATTTAGACGAAATTTGTTTTAGATCCTCATACATCATTCAAGAAAGATATATGTAGTGAAATCTTAGGTATTCGCGATTTTTAAAAATATGAAACCAATATATCTCACCTTTAGAAATATAACTGACATATTTAAAAGAAATATCAATTTTTAGAAACGTCAATATAGGTTTTGTACATTGAAGTTTTAAAGAAATGATTTATTTAATCAAAGTCGATAAAGATCATTGTCTTAAGTCGTTTTGTGGCAAAAAATCAAAATCATGATTTTCTTGATCAGGTTCCTATAATTCCAAAGATGCGATATTTTAACAGGATTAATCGCGTATATTTTAGTATTCGGAAATGCATGTAGTCTATTATCTAGTGACCATGGACTACTGTAAGGTGTTCAGAACGTCGGGTATCCGAAAATGTATTTCCGACGCGATTAATCCAGTTAAAATAGTTTCATTTCCGGAGAGTTGAAGATCTCTCCACTCTCTCTCTTGTAACTTCAAGTATTTGTAAATATCTAGGTACTTATATAACAAGGTCGTTACAAAAATACTGCAAAGTGAATGTAACTTTTAAAATACTTTACGACCAAACAAGGGGGGACCGAAGTTTGAAAACTTCGCCGAACGTTAGAAACATTGAATGATTTATTTCCTTCGAAAATTGTAAATTAGCGAGTTAATGATGTTAGCACGTTGCGTACAATAGAATTATATGTTAACTTAGCTTCTGCTCGTGGCTTCACACACGTGTAACTAGATAAAAATTCAAAAATCTAATAAAATCTTTATAAATTTAGATTTATGCTGTTTAGGTACGGTTTAGAGTACTGTAAGGTTTCCAGATCGTTTAGTAGTTTTTGCGTGAAATACTAACAAACATTCATACATCCTCAAACATGCGCATTTATAATATATATTCCCACTCCAGGAAATGAAAAATTCCATTTCCTGGAGTGGGAATCGAACCCACAATCTGTCGCGATTACACGCACGCTTGTGCTTCTGCGCCACGACGGGCGTTTCTCTTTAGACTCTTTAATAGTCAAACCCACAACCATCCTGTGAATAAAAAAAAATCCAACTCTACCATAATAGTATCAATAGAAATGAAAAAGAAGTAAAAAATAATAATTCGTTATAAGGAAAAGTTGTTCGCGACTTGCGAAGTCTATTTATGAATTCATATTATACACTTTAAGAGAAAAGCATCGTTTTCATATATATTTTTTAATTTTTCGTTTTAAAAAACGTATTTTCAATTAGTATAGTTTATGTCGACTTTTCTGACCTAGCTTTATATATATATATATATATATATATATATATATATATACTAGGTTTTTATAGATATACTAGCTGTATTCAGCGACTTCTTTTTTTTATTAGCTGTATCCCGCATATAGCGGGATAGGCAGAGGGAACCTGAGCACCTAATGTTAAAACACTCCGTATTGTTCACCACTTACCGCCGAATTGAGGCATTATGTGCTGAATAACGGAACCAGACCCAGGAAATGAACAATTTCATTTCCTAGAGTGGGAATCGAACCCACAACCAGTCGCTTTTACAGTCGCACGCTTGTACCTCTGCGCTACATATATAATATAAGTTAGGCGTCGTAATACTCGTATATATTAATATGAATTAAAACAACCTAATCATTTTTCAACGTTCACTTATTTAATGAATAGTACAATTAAAGCGATTAGGTACAACCTTTTACTTATCGCGACATGTCATCGAAATTAAATTCTATAGCTAAATACTATAGTATAAAAAAAAATATATACTTACGCTTTTACACGAATACCTGAACTTTACATAATGGGCTATAAAATAAGTCTAGATTTTATTTAATAGAATAAAATGTAAGTTCTAAATTATTTTTGCGTCTTAACTCTAGGTTCTCAGGTTCCCTCTGCCTACCCTGCCATATGCGGGATACATATCCCGCATATACGTGAAGCTATATATATACATATATACGAATAATATTTAAATTAATGCCTGTCGTGGCGCAGAGGCACAAGAGTGCGACTGTAAACGCGACCGGTTGTGGGTTCGATTCCCACTCCAGGAAAAGTAAAATTTAGTATTTTCATTTCTTGGGTTTGGTAACAAGGCAAAGCACGACATTGAGTTCCGCCACTCAACACGTAATACCTCGATTCGGCGGAAAGTGGTGAACGGAATTATTGAAAGAGAAAAGAGTGTCTTAACACTAGGTTCTCTGGTTCCCTCTACCTACCCTGCTATATGCGGGATACAGCGTGAAGGTAAATAAAAAATAAATAATAATAATATAAAAAAATATATTTCCGCCCTAAAAAGGGCGGAAAATGCCTCAAAGTAAAGAAATAAATTCTAATAAATAGAGTGCCACAAAGTTTAGTGACAAACTCTACTTTTTCCAAATATAAAGAAATTTATTACTAAAGCCCTCTAACTATAAAAATACCTAAAAAAAATAGACAAAAACCAAACAAGCAGCAAAAATATATATACATTTCAGCAAACAAAGGCTAGCCATGAAAAATTCGTAGACTTAAGTCGGGACGCGTAAAATCTTTTGTGGAACATAAAAATACTTTAGTACTCCGTACTCGTGTCTAATGTATTCGTAAGACCGTCACCTGTGATTGACATCTTACTTTGTATCTTGTATATTGCAATTTTTATATCTTTTTACTGCTTAATATGATTTTTTTGGCAACTATGGCACAGTATTTGATTTTGCGAGAGATGGTTGTAGATTCAATTCCTGGCCTGAGAGGTCTGACGTGGACTGTAAACACGACAAGTTTCGGATTCGGTTCCCATTTGAGGCAAGCTTTAACGCGTCAACGGGGACACTATTAATATATAATTCAACGAATATTCATTCTAAGAAAAACATCAATTGCAAAAATAAACGTCTCTTCGACCTTTACGTAATAAATATGATTTCATAGTAATTTATCAATATGTTAACATTAACTTCTCTAATAAATAACGTAATGTATATAAGCAAATAACAAGACGTTGGCTGCAAATTGCATTCGTTTAAGAATTCAAATAAATCCGGCAAGTGGCATCTGAAAGTGCTTCATGTGACAAATTGTGATTTCAGTTGGCCTGAAAAATGAATGTTTTCAGAGTTTTTCAAATATGCAAATGTGAAAATCTTTATTTGTATTTGTTATTTATTGTGTTATTTTCTATTTGCTCTGGTAGAATAAAGCGTGGCATTGAATTTTATTAATTAAGTCGATTTTAAGCGAAAAGCGGAGGGCAGAGTGTTCTGACACTAGGTTCTCTTCGCTTAAGGTAAGCTTTAAAAGCATACAAACATACATACATAGCTTCACGCTCCGTTTGACACTTTCCGCCCATAGATTAAAAAGCAATAGTGAGAAAAAGCGTTTATGGGAGATTTTTTCTGCTAACAAACAACGGAACTGAGTGTTTTAACACTAGGTTGCCTACCCTGCTATATGCGGGATACAGAGTGAAGTTATGTATATGTTTTCTCCTAACAACGGAGTTGGAATCTAGTGTTAGGACACTCCATTCTCCACTTTTCGTCTGAAATTAGAACATTACATGTTAAGTAGTGGAACTCAACGTTGCGTTTTGTCTTACTAGAGCCGTGAAATGAAAATATTTAAATATAATCATTCCCGTTTAAACCACAATCATTCACGTTTACAATCAAGCATTTGTCTCACTGTGATCCCATGTTGGCCTATAGATATACATACATAGCTTCACTCTGTATCCCGCATATAGCAGGGTAGGCAGAGCGAACCTAGTGTTAAGACACTCCGTTCCCCACTTTGCGCCTTTTTTTGCGCCATTATAAATAATATTATTGTTAATTATATTTACTCTGTAAGCTCACAATTAAAAAACTTCTAAACAAATATCAACTATTGTTCAAATACCAAGGACTCTGTTTAAACAAAAAATACTTTAACAAAAACAGAAAAGACTTATTACAAATAACTCAAAAACTACCTCAGATCTTAGCTAAATTTGAAACCACATTACAAGCATATAAAAATGTCATCATAATTGGCTCACCCAGGTAAAAGTTATATGCTAGCACACAAAAAAAAACAGAATTCATCTAATGATGTGTTCCGGTTCCATGGCATGTAAGCCAGGTTTTTCCCTTTTCCACCTATCCTTTCCCCAGAATGTGGTGGTTCCGATATTGGACTACTACATTTTCCTCCCCTTCCATCTGTATGTATGTAGGTCGGCAACGCATTTACAACACCTCTGGTGTTGTAGATGTCCATTGGCGATTGTAACCACTTACCATGATGTGGTCCTTCAGCCCGTTTGCCATCCGTTATCCATAAAAAAAGTTGAATTGGGAGCTCCTTACTGTTTTTGAAGTCGGTTAAAAGTTTCTATATAAATATCAACAGTTATTCCAGTATTAAGACAACAACAAATCTTTGTTCTACAAGCGCTATGACAAACAACTATTAGATGTTAGTTTCAGTGTTAAATAAACAATACATAAAACGTAATAACTGAGCTCCCTAAAAATCATATTTTACGCTCTATCGGCCATCGTGGCGCAGTGATAAAACGCCTGAAAATGCAATTGGCTGTAGGTTCGATAATATTTAAAACATTTCCATTTCACCGCTATGCTAAGATAAAGCGCGGCGTTGAGTTCTGTCAATTAACACGGAATGTCGCAATCGCCGCGAAAAGAGTGTTATGTCAGTAGGTTCTCTTTGATTACCTTGCTTTGCGGGATAAAGCGTGAAGTTGTTTTTTTTAAATATTACCTAATTATTGCTACTAGCAGATCCGTTGACTTGTCAAATACACATCGCCTTGGCAAAATGTATGTATGTATGTGTATGCAAAACACATGGTACTGTGTAATATTTATTTTATAAATTTGAATTATCTAATTTTAAATTTCATATCCCTCCGTCCGCATAGTTTTCACAAAATAAGATCCAAAGTTTTACTTCACGTATGAATAGAATGATTATTATTTTTCTAAATATTTAGCCTTTATATTGATATGTTAATAAAAAAACAGCTTTACGCGTATGAATTGAACCTAGAACCCATCGTGCTTACAGTCAGACACTGTTCCCAACGTTAACAAAGACTGTTCAAAAGTTTAAAATATCTCAAAAAAAATGAATATAAAATAGTAACAATATTACCATTATACCATACGGCCCTTTCTTTGGGAGTCCCTGTCCTAATCTAACAAGAGAAAAACTCATAAATCCAAGTGGACGATGTTTTTACACGTCTGTATGACGCACGTCCTAAACAAACAGATGTATAGATTAAATTAATATAGAGATTACATATTTTTTTTAACTGACTTTCAAAAAAAGGAGGTTCTCAAATCGCGTAAATGCGATCGGTTGTAGGTTCGATTCCCAGTCGGAAGAATGATTGTATTTAGATTTCCATTGCTAAAGCCCGGTGTTGAATTTAGCCACTCAACGGACGGACGAACGGACGGAGTGCCTTGACTTTCTTTGCTTATCCTGCTATCAGGAAAAATGCGTGAGCTACAAAAACAAATTAACCAATTTTGGATATAATTTGTGTTTTTAATTTATAATTTATAGAAATAAAAATAGTATGTAAAACTGTATGTTTGTCATACAGTAGCAAATAAGTAAACTTGCGAACAACAAGTATTTTTATATAATAACAAAAAAAAGAGAATTGACTTTAAATCATTTTTAATTATATTTGCTTTTCCGCACCTATATATGTATTTTTTTTTTTTATGGATACCGGATGGCAAACAGGCAGAAGGACCGCCTGATGGTAAGTGATTACCTTCGCCCATGAACATCTACAGCACAAAGAGATGTACTAGATGCGTTGCCAACCTAGAGGATACAGATGGAAAGGGAGGGATAATGTAGTAGTCGCTATCATAACCACCACATTTTGGGAAAGGATGGGTGGGAAAGGAAAACCTAGCTTACATGCCATCGAACCGGAACACATCATAAGATATTTGGCGGTTTCGTCTTTGACATGATAGTGGTCGCGAGCCAGACGAGAGGACGAACCTCCTACCACAAATATTATTACTTGTTTATATTTCCTATATAAACAAGGTTGGATGGAAGAGAATTCTAATTAGCGTTAAGCCCGCCTTTTGTAATTTTTTTATTTTGTGTGTAATAAAGAATTTATAAATAAAAAACTAAATAAATCAATTGCACTAAAAATACATTACGAATAACTCAAAAACAACTCATTAAATCTTAACTAAATTATATGAGACCACATCAGACCCACTAGCCATCACATAAAAAAAACATTAGTACTGATTCTCCCAGTAAGAAATCATGCGGTGACACACAAAAAAAAAGAATCAACAACTTTTTGAGAAGTCAATTAGAAACTCTGTAATAACTACTCTGTTAACATACATACATACCCCTTGCACGTTTGTAGGGGAAATGAAAAATGTGTATATTTTTTTACACCATGTTGATTGGATACGATGAAAAAATACGGTCTGTATTTGACAGAAAATATGGTTTTCTTTATATCGTGTTTTTGACAAGTTCGTTCTATGTAATCTATGTAAACATGTGAAGAAAAAATTTGTATCCCTTTTTACGAAAATTACGCGGTCGGTGGAGCTTGAAACTCGGCACACTTATAGTTTATATAACGTAGGAGTGTAGAATGATAATATATTTTTTAAACGATGCAGAAAAATACATACATACATACATAGCTTCTCGCTATATCCCGTATATAGCAGGGTAGGCAGAGGGAACCTGAGAATCTAGTGTTAAGACACTCCGTTCTCTTACAACAATTCCGTTCCCTACTTTCCGCCGAATTTAGATATTGCGTGCTGATTGGCGGACCTCAACGCCGCGCTTTGCCTTGTTACCAAGCCCAGGAAATGAAAATACTAAACATTTACATTTCCTGGAGAGGAAATCGAACCCATAACCTGTCGCGCTTACAGTCGCACGCTTGTGCCTCTGCGCCACGACAGGCGTGAATAAAAAAAAATATATATTTCTCACCCGAATAAGCATTTTGCTGAACAAATTGAATAATCCCTTTTGTATACCTTTCTTAATTGTCACAATAATGTAAATAAATGAGGTAAAGGCTAAGACTTACAATCCTTTCCCTTTTATTAAGAAAAAGGAAAATAAAAATGACGAGATAATATATAAATTATGCGCTAATTTGATTATAATTGTACAATTGTTCCTCTTTTTTCATTCTTTTTTAGTTGTATGAATCTTCGACATACGGTAACCCTACAGTATGCCGAAAAAGTGTCAAGTCACTTTGTTTTCATCCTCTATCCTAAATCTAGTCAATGGGTAGTGAGTGGCTCAACTAAATATGGTAACTTGTCTTACTAAAGTTTCACCCTTCTTTCTGCAAAACAGGGTAAAAAGGGAGAACTTAGTGTTAGGAAATTTCGTTCTCTACTTTCCGTCCAAACTCGAGACATTGCGTCTTACTAGAGCGGGACATGCAAATCCAAAAAAAATATATAATTAATCTATCTTAATGTCTAAGTTAGGGAAGGCAGAAAATATAGAGACGCTCCGTTCTCCACTCCACACCCGAAATAGAAATATTGCAAATATGTAGACTATCGGGACTCCTCGTACCAAAACGCAGAAGAGGAAATGGAGTGGGCATCGAACCCACAACCTATCGCGCTTCCAGCGGACTATGACCGTAAAATATAAAAATTACATACTAAAACATAATAGAAATATTAATTATATCTAAAATGAAATTACATAGATATTAATTGGCAAAGATAATTGCTTCGGCTGCCACTAGATTGTATGTTCCTGGTGATTGGTTCCTTTTGCGGTTAGTGCCTATATTATATATCTTATATTATATTTTATTAACCGATTTGCAAAAAAAGGAGGTGGTTCTCAATGCGACGGTATTTTTATGTGTGTTATAGCATAATTTTTACTGAGTGAACCAATTTTGATTATCATTTTTTATGCCTCGATTCAGCGGAAAGTGGGGAACGGAACTATTGTAAGAAAACGGAGTGTCTTAACACTATGTTCTCGGGTTCCCTCTGCCTATTCTGTTATATGCGGGATACAGTGTGAAGTTAAAAAAAATGTGTATGATATGTTTCCATTTAAAGTAAAATAATATCATTCAGATTGCAACAAAAAAAGTATTCTACTTTAAAAAAAATACACTTCAAATGAAATTAATACGAATAACTCAAAAACTACTTATTAGATCTAAACTAAATTTAAATAAGACCACTTCAAGTACTAGTTATCACAAAAAAAGTGAAATCACTTTTTTTTTTTTTTTTATGGATAACGGATGGCAAGCGAGCAAAAGGACCACCTGATGGAAAGTGGTAACCTTCGCCCATGAACATCTAGTACATCTCTTGTGTTGTAGATGCGTTGCCAACCTAGAGGATACAGATGGAAAGGGAGGATAATGTAGTAGTCCGCTATCGGAACCACCACATTTTGGGGAAAGGATGGGTGGGAAAGGGGAAAACCTGGCTTACATGCCATCGAACCGGAACACATCATAAGATATTTGGCGGTTCGTCTTTGACATGATAGTGGTCGCGAGCCAGACGGAGGACGAACCTCCTACCACCAAACAATCTCACTTTCACTAAAATCGGTCGGACGAAATTTAAACAACTGAATCAAACATATGCACGGATTGGCTTTCCGACGAAGTTAAACAGTTGGCACTTTGTCCGATATGTACTTAATTTAAATAGGTTCACATTAGAAGCGTTAGGTATCATATAAAAAGTAAAAATTTATGCGGTTACACATGTTTGGTGGTAGGAGGTTCGTGTTTGGTGGTAGGAGGTTCGTCCTCCGTCTGGCTCGCGACCACTATCATGTCAAAGACAAACCGCCAAATATCTTATGATGTGTTCCGGTTCGATGGTATGTAAGCCAGGCTTTCCTCTTTCCCACCCATACTTTCCCCAAAATGTGGTGGTTCCGATAGCGAACTACTACGTTGTCCTCCCCTTCCATCTGTATCCTCTAGGTTGGCAACGCATCTAGAATATCTCTGGTGTTGTAGATGGTCATGGGCAAAGGTAACCACTTACCATCAGGTGGTTTTTCTGCTCGTTTGCCCTCCGTTATCCATTAAAAAAATAAAAAGTACAGTCGAATTCAGAACCATCTCCATTTTTCGAAGTATTTTAAAAAAACGTACTGAAATCGGTCGGTCGAAATTTAGATCTAACTGCATCATGAACATGCACGAATGGACTTTCCGACCGAGTTGACTTAGCTATTTGCGCTGACACTAACTGTTGCTTAGGTCGAGTTTTTAGTTTAAAATCTATATAGTGACGCTTTTATAAGAATTGTGAAGGAATTTGGTCGTTAGAAAGAGAAACCCTGTCGCCTGTCGAAAAGAACGCCTATCGTGGCACAGAGGCACAAGCGTGCAACTGTAAACGTGACAGGTTGTGGGTTCGACTCACACTCCAGGAAAAGTAAAATTTAGAATTTTCATTTCTTGGGTTTGGTAACAAGGCAAAGTGCGGTGTTGAATTTCGCCACTCAACACGCAATGCCTTAATTCGGCGGAAAGTGGGGAATGGAATTGTTGAAAGAGAATGGAGTGTCTTAACACTAGGTTCTCTGGTTCCCTCTGCCTACCCTGCTATATGCAAGATACAGCGTGAAGCTAAACAAAATATACATGTATATAAGCACTTAATATATCCTATATTACGTAAGGCAAGGCAAGAGGTACATTTGCTAACGAAATTTAAAGCCACAATTTATTTCCCTGTCACTGCTTTAATAGCGAAATCTAACTACTATATTTTGAATTAAAAAAAAAGGTGTGGCTCATACAATAGGAGTGTTTTTTTTTCTTTTTTTTTTAACTTCACGCTGTATCCCGCATACAGCAGGGCAGGCAGAGGGAACCTGAGAACCTAGTGTTAAGACACTCCGTTCTCTTTCAACAAATTTCAAACAATAGTGCGTTACAAAAATTTGAATTGACTCTGTTTCACATTTTATTATAATTATTTATTTTATATTTTATTTCTATTTATTTTATAAATAAATACTAACTATTAATGTAGTTCTGCCTCACACTTTCGTACAGACCTATCTCTTTTTAGTGTTATAATTTCGTTATTTTGTTAGGTGGTAGGAGGTTCGTCCGCCGACTGGCTCGCGACCACTATCATGTCAAAGACGAACCGCCAAATATCTAATGATGTGTTCCGGTTCGATGGCATGTAAGCCAGATTTTCCCCTTTCCCACCCATCCTTTCCCCAAAATGTGGTGGTTCTGATAGTGGACTACTACATTGTCCCCCCTTCCATCAGTATCCCTTAGGTTGGCAACGCATCTACAACATCTCTGGTGTTGTAGATGTCTATGGGCGAAGGTAACCACTTACCATCAGGTGGTCCTTCTGCTCGTTTGCCGTCCGTTATCAATAAAAAAAAAAAAAAAAATTCGTTATATCGTGTTTTAAAATTATATAAATTCTAAAATAGTTAGAACACACTTAGGTACAAAAAATATTTTTAAGAAAACATAAAAATTTGAATACAGCGAGATTCGAACCCACGCCTCTTGGAAACCGTGCAAGTCCTCGAACCGGTAGGCTGCATTTGAAAACATGATTAAAATGTTAGAGATTAGAGGCCTTTCGTGGCACAAAGGCACTAGACTGTAAACCAGACAGGTTGTGGGTTCGATTCCTACACCAGAAAATGAAAATATCAAATAACATTTAGTATTTTCATTTTGTCGCTCTGGTAACAGGCAAAGCGCGGCGTTGAGTTCCACCACTCAGCACGGAATGCCTCAATTCGGCGGAAAGTGGTTAACGGAAATGTTAAAAGAGAACAAAGTGTCTTAACACTGGGTTCTCTGCTTACCATGCTATGTGCGGGATACAGCGTGAAGCTATCACAAACAAAACCGACAAACAAACCAAAAATGTTTTTTTTTTTTATTACAACAAAAAAAATATAATATGCTTGCATTGTTATCCGTCTTTTGCAAATTGCATTAGGTGGACTTTGCCACCTTTGTTACTACACCTCTGATTTTAAAAAATATATTTGATTTTGACCTTGCCCACCCCAGAAGTTAATTATTTGAAATTAATTCTTGACTTAACGCCTGTCGCGGTGCAGAGGCACAAGCGTGCGACTGTAAACGCGATAGGTAGTGGGTTCGATTTCCACTTCAGTAATAGATTTATTCATTTTCTGGGTTTGGTACAAAAGCAAAGCGCGGCGTTGACTTCCGCTACTCAGCACGCAATGTCTCAATTCGGCGGAAAGTGGGGAACAGAGTGTCTTAACACTAGGTTCTCTAGTTCTCTCTGCATACCCTGCTATATGTGGAATACAGTGTGAAGATAAAGAAAAAGAAATCAATTAAGATTAACAAATGATTATAGATACTCGATAACAGTTGCAATAATGAGCGTATATAAGAAAAATCCCTGAGAAAAATTGCCTTTCCCTTTTTTGCGTCTTCTGATAAATTTCCGTACCAAATTAAAGGGTTTTTTTGTACAACAATTTATTTTATGAACATATATTAGGACCTACTTAAATTATATTCATTTTTGTGTAATAGCGATTATTTTGATGATTGTAAGTTCTAACACATAGGTACATATCAGTGACTGATAGGCAACGTCCAGACGTTCCTTGGAAATTGTAGGCAAGAAACTCCTATATAACAGAAAAACTACATTATTACGAATAGCTCAAAAACTAATTGTTAAAATGGGACCTTATCACCATCAAAATTGTTTCACCAAGTAAAAAGGTAACACAAAAAATTCAGTCAAATTTAGATCCTTCCTTTTTAGAAGTCGGTTAAAAAGTGTTTGATTTTCTTGATTTTTTTTGACTCAGTCATTTATTTAGAATATTATTTATTACTTTTAAAATTTTAATTCATTCACCTTATAAATAAAACAAATACTAATATATTCCTTTTATTTTTTTTAAATTGTATTATATACATAACTCGACTTATCAACGTATTCACGTATGGTACGGTTGTTATATATAGTCAAACGTCGCCACACGACAAAGCACAGTCGGGCATGCGGTTGACCTGCAACTTGCTTGCAGTTCCCACAACCTGCACAAACTAACAGTATAACTATATATGTATGTATATATACTGGCTAATTAGTAGCTTTTATAGGATAGTCCTAGGTTTGAATCCAGGAAGAGGCTAACAGTATATTAAGCTTGTCAAAAACTTTACAATGTCAAAAACAACATTACATTTTAGAGAAACCTGTAAATATTTCAACGCAACAGGACTCGAATCCGCGCTTCTTGGATATCTACCAAGCGATTCTGATTGTTAAGCCCCTCGTTCCTATCCAGTACACTACATACATTTTGAAATTAAAAAATATTTCTCAATGTTTATTTTATTTACGAATACATGGGTAGTCAGAAAAACCCAGTGTAAACACACTCCGTTCAACATTTTCTGGCTAAATTATTTTAGAAAATAAACATCACGTGTTGAGTGGCGGAACTCAACGCCGCGTTTTGTCACACTAGAGCGTCAAAACAAAAATAATTTAAATATAACTATAATCATCTAAATAAAATCATTCATTTGAGTGAGAACCAGACCACATACATGCATTTGCAGGCGCTGGTGACCTCTCATGGTTTATTCTACATAATATATTATTTAAAGATTTCATACACGTAACTATAAATTGTCCAAAAACAAGCCATTTTGTCACAACAGCGTTACTAATAGGAAATTACAAACTTCGTAATAAGTTTAGTTTGAAATGACATGCCTCTATACGCTGGTGTCATAAATGTTCATTGCCTGTTACTTCGTGAATACGTCATAAAGTCAGAAATTTTTGAGTTTACTTTAAAGTTTATTTTTGGGTATATACACATAGTAAAATTTTGGACCCCTATTTACGTAAATGATGTTCACTGAAATTTGGTAAAAATAAATATTACATGGATAATTGAAATTTTAACAAAAAAGATAACCGACTTCAAATTAAATGCATTAGTAAGTAAAATTATTACAAATATCTCAAAACCTAATGGTCAAATCTTAACTAAATTTAAATGGGACCACATCAAAGGCACTAGCTGTCACATCAAAAAGAATGATCATAGTTGGTGCACCAAGTAAAAAGTTATGTGATAACATACATAAAAATACTGTGAAAAAATGAATTGAGGACCGTCTCCTTTTTCGAAGTAGATAAAAATACAAACAAATCCTGGGTAAAACAATATGTTAACAAAACATAAAATATTTGATTCGCATGTACTACGACTTTAGAAAACAATAAAGTAGGGATGGATCCAGTCATGAATGCGATCACATGGGTTTTATTATACCTTTGATGTTTCTGACGCCTGCTACAGACTATTCTCCACGAAAATTAACATTTCATGAGAAAATAATTTGTTGAGAACAATTTTGTATGTAATCTCGTGCTTTCTATATTCTAAATATATTATTAACTCGTGTATCGCCCGTGTACAGTGCAACCCTGGCGCCCCCTAGGCCTGAGAACACATTATTTTGGTGGTATGAAGACGTTCTTCCTAAGGCGACCGGAATGACAATTTTTCCACTTTTTATTTCAACTTGAAAGTAAAACGTTTGTTTTTAGTTCTTTTATTCAAATCAAGCCGGATAGACAAGTAGTGATAAAGCACTACTTTATTTACTTTCCTTTTTTTGAAGTCAGATAACAAAGTCAAGGTCAAATATTTTTTTTCAAAATAAGAAGTTACAGGCTTCATTTTTTGAACGTCAAATAATTTACCACCGGTTCACTAAATTTAATGCCTCAGACCTGAAAAGAAGAACCGGCGCAAGAAACTCAGTCAAAATAAAAGTAACAAGTAAATGCCGTTTTGTTTATTCTCCAGTGATCCTCAAACGCGGTCTCTTTGTTCATCTAAGTGCTCTGAAGTCCAATCAAGCGTGAGATCTTACTTACTTCTTAATGGGACGCTCAATGCAATTAAGTTGTGAAAGAAAACATATAAAAATGTTAATTAAAAAAAAACTGTTTTAAAAAAAATTACGACTGTCGTGGCGCAGAGGCAAACAAGCGTGCGTCTGTAAACGCGACAGGTTGTGAGTTCGATTCCCACTCCAGGAAATGGATTTTTTCATTTCTTGGGTTTGGAAACAAGGCAAAGCGCGGCATTGAGTTAAAGTAAGACGCAGTCCCAACGCATCTAGATGACCTCTAAAACAATTTTTACTCAAAAAAAGTATAAATATTTTGTATAATAGAAAAAAGAAATAAAGCAATTTATACTGTACATAGATGCGACAGTCGAATTACCAATAAATTATTAGACCCCGCCTCCCCTACAGATATATTACGCCAATGAATCTAACAATATACCTCAAATAGCTACATTTATTTTTGAATACACAAACATTGCTTTACACAATCGAAATTAGCCAAAAAGATGTTACAAACATTTGAAACTATCAAAGTTAACGGCTTAGACCTAATATGAATCAGTCCAAGAAATTTAGCGATATTTTTGTGACAAAGCGTAGCGTTAAGTTCTGCCACGTAGCATACCATGTTTTAAAATTCAAAATTCAGGCGGAAAGCAACGTACGGAGTGTCTTAACACTAAATTCTCTCTGGCTACCCTGCTATATGGAATAAAACTTTTCGTAATTTATTTGTGTTATGGTCCGTATTTTTTGTATTATCTATATATAAACACATGAAGCAAAAACTTTGGATCCCTTTTTACGAAAATTACGCAGACGGAGGAGCATGAAACTTGGCACACTTATAGCTTATATAGAGAAGGAGTGCAGAATGCTAATATTTTTTTTAAATAATGCATAAAAAGTATATAAAATTAATAAAATAAATGTTACACACACTACCATGTTAATACAAAATGACATATACGTCACTACGCAATGCGTTACTAAAGCAT
>JAKGSA010002289.1:0-17190 GCA_033558755.1 Philaethria dido
AGTTTAATGACAAACTAATGATACATATAATAAAAGAATTACGAGATTATTCAAAGAAAACAAAAAATAAAAATAATTAAAGTAAAATTACCACATGTGAAGATGATATGTACGTGTATATGTGAGAGGACGAGGGTGTGTTAGGTGCTATTAGAGAATTAAATTCTCTGTTTCAACGTACGACAAGTTCTGAATCCATTTTTTAATGACACTTTTGCACTTTTTTAATGGCAGTGGATAAATATTGTTTATCTTGTTAACAGTATTGTATAAGCGGCAGCTAATGGTGTAAAACTGGGTGCGAGCTAATCTAGTTTTACAATGTACAGTAGTGCAGACTCTGGATACATTTCTTTTACAAATAGGCTTGTAGGTAATATTTCTATGTTTCCGAAGTATAACTGACATAATGTAAAGTTGACGTACCGATAACACGGAGCTCTCCCTGAAAAGTAAATCTGTACTGTATCGTCTCGGTTTACGAAGCATAACTTTTAATATAGCTCGTTGAGCTCGTTCTAAAGGAAGTAGTGAATATTTACTGGTTCCACCCCAGACAACAATACAATAAGTTAAAAGACTTTGAATAAGGGCATAATAAACAGAAAGTAAAGTGTCGAAATCCGCTGAATTACTGAGTTTTCTAAATACAGGAATTAGCTTACGTATACGGCTGGTTAAGTTATCAATATGAAGAGACCATTTTAGGTAGCAATCTATAGTAACACCCAGATATTTTATGCTGGAAGTACGAGGTAAGTCAGGGCAATTACAGGAATGTTTAGGACAACAAGTATGCGCTTTGATGGATAAGTCAGAAGGTGGTTGGGAGCTGAAACGGTGAGAAAACGCAATATATTTCGTTTTGTCAATATTTAGAGTTAAAAGATTACTATCGTACCAGCTTGTAACCCATCTGATCGCATTCTCTGCATGGAATTTAGCCTCCTTCCAATCTTGTCCGTGGACTATTAATACTGTGTCGTCTGCATAGGCGATAATGTTACAGTTGGGTAAAGGAGTAATGCACAGGCTATTAACGTACAGAAGGAATAATGTTGGACCCAGGACGCTTCCTTGTGGAACCCCATATGAGGTAGTAGCACTGTCACTCACAAACTGATCTATCTTAACACACTGAGACCGATTTGACATGTATGAGCGAAAAATATCTAGTGCAATACCACGTATTCCGATATTGTCCATTTTATTAAGCAACAAAGGCATAGAGACGGTGTCGAATGCCTTAGATAAGTCAAGGAACAGTCCAATAACTTTCGATTTGTTGTCCATATGTTTAGCTATTATTTCTGTAAGCATCAGGGCGGCGTATTCAGTAGATCTATTTTTTATAAAACCAAATTGGTTGTTTGCTAAAATGTTATTATGTTGTAGATAATGTGTGAGTCTTTTGTTTAATAGTTTTTCCAGAATTTTTGAAATAACTGAGAGGATCGATATAGGTCTGTAATTTCCGACACTGTCTCTGTCACCTGATTTGTAAATGGGATGGACCAGAGCCCTCTTGAAAATATCCGGAAAAACACCTTTTGAGAGACATTCATTGAAAATATGAGTAAGAACAGGGGCAATGCTAGCGCTGGCTTTTTTAACTACCATTGTAGGTATACCGTCGATTCCTGGGGCGGAGTCATCTTTTAAATTTGCTATAATAGCCTGAACCTCATCAATATCCGTATCATATAGTACCATGGAATCCCTAGAAACATTAGGTTGAGAGAAAATAGTATTATTTGTACTTTGGTCACCAGTATGGTTATTAAGTATGGCATTGGCATAAGTTGCACCAATTTCAGCAAAATAACTGTTTACGATGTTAACAGAAATATATGGATCCCGATGAAGCCCGGCGCAGAAGAGGGAGTAGGCGAGGGTTGCTTGATGGAAGCAATTTTATTAATTGTTCTCCATGTACCTTTTGGGTTATTTTTGTATTTTGTAAATTCATTTTTTTCATAAGTAACTTTTAGTTTTTTTAATAAATTATTACAAAAGTTACGATATCGCGTGTAAGTTACACGTAGAATCGCATTGGTAGGGTCAAGTTTACTCTTTTTGTGCAATTTATCTCTATGCCTAATACACCGAACTAGCCCCGGAGTCAACCAAGGTTTAATTATACGTTTATGATGTGGAATTATTACCTGTTTTGAGTGCGCCCTGATGATTTCAGAAATTTTATTAATTAAAAGAGTGGCTGCTTCATTGGTGTCACTGGCCTTGTATATATAAGTGTAGTCAGTATTGGAAAGAGCTTGAAGTAATGTTGGATAATCAATTTTTGTAACAGTTATCTTTGAGTTATGGTTTTTTGTACTACAATGTAAGCTCAAAATCAAAGGAGCATGATCGCTTATATATGAATCAAGAATATACGTGGCGGCATATTATTATATTATTATTATCATATTATTATTATCATACCTATTCGATTTTAAAAACACATGATCGATGCAACTTTCATTACGAGTGGGAGAGGTGTGTGCGGCTAAAAAACCGTGGAATGCCATTAAGTCCAAGAACTTACCACTATTGTTGTCAGAATTATTTGGAGCAATGTTAATATTTATATCACTGTAATGATAATGATGGGAAAAGTTGCTGGAAGAAGGAGAATCGGCCGCAGAAAAAAGTCATGGCTTAGGAACATCCGCGAATGGACGGGAATCAAAAGCGCTGTAGAGCTATTCCATGCTGCCAGGAATAGGACTGAATATGCGAAGCTGACTGCCAACCTTCACTAGTTGGAGAGGCACTAAAAGAAGAAGAAGAAGACACTGTAACGAAGATGCCATGTTTTCAGATACTTTCAAATAAATTTTATTTTATGCGTTAAGTTTGAGATATGATATAAAATTGCTTCGGAGGGGTTTATGTGACATATTTTTGAATATTATTTTATAACTAGGATTTTAACAAGAAACACAACTTTTTTAAATAAATATTAGTTACGAATAACTCAAAAACTATATAAGTTAACAAAATTAAATGCATCGAGTTGCTATCGACACTAAAAATTAATCTATCACAGTTAGACTGATGTCGAAACTCAGTGAAAAAGCTTAAAAGCTGATGAAACAAACGAAATACAGTCGAATTAAGAACGTCTTACCTTTTTCTTAAATTCAGTTCATGAATTGCTTCGAGAACTATTTATATTAAATATTTAAATGATTATGTTGTCCGCTCTAATAAGACAAAATACAACTGTGACTGTTGCCTCTTTGTCAATTCACACAACGTCTCGATTTATAGAGAAAAATGGAGAGCGGAGCGTCTTTTTTTTTCTTTATATATAGCAGATGGCAAGCGAACAGAAGGACCATCTGATGGTAAGTGGTTATCTTCGCCCACGGCATCTACAACATCTCTGGTGTTGTAGATGCGTTGCCAACATAGAGGATACAGATGGAAGAGGAGGACAATGTAGTATTCCGTTTTCGGAACCACCACATTTTGGGGAAAGGATGGGTGGGAATGGGAAAACCTGGCTTACATGCCATCGAACCGGAACACATCATAAGATATTTGGCGGTTCGTCTTTGACATGATAGTGGTCGCGAGCCAGACGGAGGACGAACCTCCTACCAACAAACAATATATAGTAAATAGTGAAAAAAAAAATATTTTGTACAGTACAATAACATGGAAAGTATCTCTAAAGAACTTTAAATAGTGGAAGGTCAAGAATTTTTACTTCATAGACAATAAACTTTTTCCTATGAAAAATTTTAAATTAAATTTGGTAATGTGCTAAGTAGTCTCAAATCTAGAACTTCTAAAACGTCACACTAATGGGTCTGAATTGTAAACTTAATTTCATAGTTATAACGAAATTTAAATAGGTACTTGTCAAAGAATTTATGACATTTAAATTTAAGAGGCCATCATGGCACGCTGGAACAGTATATAACTGAAACCGGACATGGGTAAATTATTTTCATTTCTCTGTGTATTACCTACTGATAGGTAATTGTCCCACAGGCTAGACATTAGCCTTAAAAATAAAAATGACATCAGTTAGTTTAGAGAAATGTGCTATGATATATAAAAAATACGATTTATTACAATTGGACATAGAAAGAAGAATAATGTGTAAAAAATATTTTTTAAACAGTTTAGATTAAAATAAAAAATTTTTATTTCTATAATTGTGTTCCCACATTTTGAACAACCACAACCAAATTCCTTTAGAAGTTAATACTTATTTCAAACACCGAGAAAATAGTGCCATTGCATTTGAAACTTACTTTCGGCTGAAACAATAACAATGCTGTTATAATTTTATATATCGTACAAGCAGTTGATCTGTGATTTTTTTTTGCTTCACGCTCTATCCCGCACGTACCAGGGTAGGTAGAGGGAATCAGAGAACCTAATGTTAAGATACTCCATTCTCTTTTTAGGGAATTATTTTTTTTAACGGAAAAATATTTCCGTTCCCCACTTTCCGCCGAATTGAGACAATGCGTGTTGAGTGACGAAACTAAACGCCGCGCATTTCCTTGTAATCAGACCAAGGAAATGAAAATACTAAATAGTATTTAATATTTTTATTTCCCGGCGTGGGAATCGAACCAGTCACACGTTTGTGCGTTTGCGCCACGACAGACCATTGTATATTTAATCTACTAACAACAAGCTTAAATGTATAAATGCCTGAACATCTTGGTATCAGTTTAAGTTTCTTTATTTATCTATTATTTATAAATTATCTATTATTTATAATTTATTATTTATAAAAGTCTTACCTTCCAAGTATTGGGTCCAGCAGTTAATTTCTTATAACCAAAAAAGCTTGCAACCATTGCAATTAAAAGTAACGGAGAAGTGATCCTGAAATAGAATAATATTTTATAGTTATAGAAATATAAAGACAACTTGAAGGTTTTCACAGTGTATTCTCTTTGATGAGTGACTAGTGCTGCTTTATTACAGTGCTTTATATCTTTTTCCTTTTATTATTGAAACTATGTAAAAATAATAAAGAAACTATATATATGAAAGTAGAAGAAGATGTAAATATTATTTAATTATATTAAAATTTCGCAATATATTTAAAATGAAAAAATAATTTACTAACAAGCAATAAGCAAATAATCCCAGAAAAACAATCAAATAATTTGCTTGAAAGTATTCAACATTCCGATAAAATCTTCTTGATAATCTTGGTATAGATGCAGGAGCCTGTAAAATTAAAGATTTGTTAAAAAAATTATATTGCAATGTACAACAATATTCACTAAAAACAAAACTAAGTAATGATGAGGAATTTGTGAAAAAAAAATAGTTTTTCATAAATTCCTTATCATTATTACTTAGTACTTAATTTTCTATATTTGTATTATATTTTACATACCTTAAAGTTTTCAGTGGCCACAAATTGTGTCCATGGTCTACGTGAAGACAGTACCCCCATTACTAGAGCAGGTCCAGCACCACTTCGAACATGGTGCAACAATCTATTTCGTATATTAAAAAATAATTTCATATAGTACCATCAAATTTCAATGCTTAATAATACTAATATGTTAAACAGTTAAAATTTATAGCGTTCCACCAATTTAAAGAAATTTATTAATTCTATGTTCAACAATTATTTAACCAGACTTTTTTTTTTTTTTATTGATAACAGACGGCAAACGAGCAGAAGGACCACCTGATGGTAAGTGGTTACCTTCGCCCATAGACATCTACAACACCATAGATGTTGTAAATGCGTTGCCAACCTAGAGGATAGAGACGGAAGGGGAGGATAATGTAGTAGTCCACTATCAGAACCACCACATTTTGGGGAAAGGATGGGTGGGAAAGGGGAAAATCCGGCTTACATGCCATCGAACCGGAACACATCACAAGATATTTGGCGGTTCGTCTTTGACATGATAGTGGTTACGAGCCAGTCGGAGGACGAACCTCCTACCACCTAACAACCAAGTTCCTTAGACAACCTGTATTATTAATGTTAAACTGTGTAGCATAAAAACCTATTACCATATGTTCAATCAATCGTATAAAGGTCTTGATAGAGTATTATTAATATTACTAATAAGATAATAAAAACTGTGTTGACCATTTGAAAGCAGAGAAGCTTAACATGTTTTAAATTCTAGAGCGAGTGTTTTCTATTAGACCTATCCAGGTCTTACAATAGAAAAGTATACATTTTACATGTTGAGGTGAAGAAATAATGCTTTTAGAGGACTTATAAAACTTATCACTAAAGTTTAATTCGCACATGAAAAGTTAGCACAGCAAAATTTAAAAGATGAGTAAAGTCTGAATGAATAAAAGATGATCTTAATCTATTCAGATCAAATTTAAGTGGGTCTATTTGCAATAGAGTGCTCCATTATTTATTTAAAATAAAATTGAATTATGATTGACTCAATTTATTTAATTAATTAGATAAATCCATCCATAGATATATCCAATATATTTTAATGTACCTGTTATCTTTAACAAAATATTTATGATATAAGAGGTTACCAATTTTTTTTTTTATACAAATTAATTTATATTTTTGATTTGATCTCTAAATTTGTTGAACACTCATATTACATATGGTTAATGTTAGTAAGTGCTACTTTATTTATAATTTTGTAGGGTAATTTTAAATAGTTTCGTTTAAATATCCTTTAATAATTTTATAACTAGGTGTATCACGCGACTTGTGCGAGTGGACTATAAAATCTAAGATCCCGTTTTTGGTAAAGTTAAGTTTATAGTTCCTTAATATTAACAAGAAAAAAGCAGATATGAGACAGGCGTTAACGAAAGAAAATATTAGACCACGTAGCATCATAGAAACATGTTAGTAAGACTTACAATTCCATTTCATTGACATACTTTTGTAATCCTTTCTTTTCATTTTTAGGGCTTATCTCCCCTGAGAGGTCGATTTGTACATTCTCAGCCATTTTTTCTAATTTATTTATTGTTAATGATTCATCTACGAAACGTAAACAAGAAAATTCTATCAATATCGGTTGTCAATGTCAAGCATGTCAGTTATGCTTGTGACAGCTGCTTGTCAGAAACTGTCCGACAGAATAAAAATGTAATGAATATCAAAGTTAAAATATATTCATAATATACATATGGGCAATATATTATTTTATTGCTTGCCAAATAACATTTAATGAAATTGCTTTAATAAAATGGAAATGTTGTGACTTTTGATTAAAGTAACAAATAAATTTGCGGATATTGTTTTAGAAATGTCTATGACAGGAAGCGCAATATTTGCGTCATGTCATGGCTGGCATCTATAGCTTGATTTGGGGTTCTTTCTTACGAAAGAGAGCTTGGTTTTCTTTGAAAGTCGTGATTTCTGTCAAAATTAACTTTTATTTACATGTCGGCGTGCTTTGCCTATTAATGTTTGAATAAACTGTTTCATATCAGGTATAATGATAATATATATAATTTAGAAGGTGCAAATATCTGCCAAAACAAAATGAACGACGGGGATTGGATATGTACCGATACGAACTGCGGCAATATCAATTTTGGACGTCGAAACACTTGTTATCGCTGTAATAAAGAGAGACCTAATGGAAAGCCCAGCAAGAAGAAACTTGGTACTGAAATAGGAAAGTCAGCGGCAGAAAAATCACGAGGGCTTTTTAATGCCGATGACTGGCAGTGCAACAAATGCGCGAATGTCAATTGGGCCCGGCGTCAAACGTGCAATGTTTGTAATGCGCCGAAGTTTGGTGAGGTGGGTAAAACAGTTATTAATTATTTTTGTTATTTATATTTTTATAATTAAATAAGTAATGGATGAATGATAGTAATTATAATAACACTTCAGGTCGAAGCTCGAACCGGCTATGGCGGAGGCTACAATGAAAGAGGTGTTGTAGAATATCGCAGAAGAGAACCGTCTTCAGATGACGAATATGACGAATTTGGGCGTAAAAGACGTAAACGGAGATCAGAATCTGAAGAAAAGGTAAGCATATTCTTTTACCGTAACATCCACTACTTTTTAAAGACCTCCATATATTTTAACAATGAGATATGTTGTTTTCTAACAGTGTTATGTCTTTTCTCCTGGCACTATTAAAAAATAAACATTTATTAAAATGGCAGATAATGGAATTTGAAGCTAAGAAGAGTTATGTTCTAACTACTAAGTGAAATAAATTTTGAAGCACATCATTACTAAAGTGGAGATAATTTTTCCTGCCTTCAGGTTGGCATCACTGAAGGACCTGTAAACAAAAAGTTGCCATCGGCTATGCTGCAGGAGGAAATTAAAAGGATGTTGCGGATGTCTTCAGTACCACCTAAGTATGCCTATGTTAATTAAAAAGGATATTGAAAAAGTTAGTGGCAGTCTTAGTGGGATGGCTCAATTCTTATGAACTGCCTCCTCTCAATAAACAGCATTGCACTTCAAATCATTCAAACCAACCTAACTATTACAGACCAGATGCAGCGATATCTCCTTATAAGTCTAATGGCACATCTCGCAAACGCTATTTCAGTTCAGGAGACAAAGATCAAACTGGTTCTTCAGGGTATGAAACTAGTTCTAAGGTTGGTAGAAGTGATAACAGTGTATCCCCAGCCTTAATAACTTATAACCCAGTTATGGAAAATAGAGTATCCTCGACAAATAATGATGTAATATATAAATTCACTGGGCAAACACCAGCTGAAGATTTTGAAGTTACATACACATTAGAAGAAAGAGTTAAAGCAGCAGCATTTGCAATAGTATACAACAATTGTAAAATTAGTACTGATAAATTTGAAATGTTGTATGATAAACCAGCACCAGATTTTAAGACTATTTTTGCGTGGAGACAAAGATTGATAACAAATGGCTGTTTGATTGATGCACATATAGAAACACCAAAAAAGGATATGGAGAGATCTTCTTCAGTTATAAATATTAAAATGAATAATAACAGTAGAAAGAAAACAAACATAAAAATTTCAAATCCAGATGAAATTGCCATAATATCTGACACTGATGATGATAGTCTTAAAAATAATCAAATACACAATCATTCTATTTATGGCTTAAGGCAAAAGAGTATTAGTACCGATACTCTTCTTATTGGTGGTATGGATTCAGAGGCGAGAGTAGCTGGCGGTTCCTCCATTGATGACAGGACATCCCAAGGCAGAAGTCAGTCAGCATCTACACATCATCGTACAAGATCAAGCTCTCGTGATAGTCAAGACTCTAACTACCCAGACTCGGATTTAGACCGGAATAATCTAAACCTTGTAAATAGAAGAAAAACCCCTCCTCCAAAGTCAAATACAACTCGTCACTCAGTTAATGAATCAGATTCCGATTCATATTCTTATAACAGCGATGATGTAGATTTTCGATCGCGCGTTTTTGGCGATAGAAAAATGAAGCGAAAACTGAAGAAACGTTCTAATCCATCTTCACAGACAGCAGCATATTCGTCTAACGATAATCAATCTTATCAAGGATATAGTACTATTAAGAGTTCAGAGCAATCACCTTTAGTTACGGGCAATATTTACACTGTTAACTTACGCAACATGAATGTGATTGACAGACGTCGACATCAAGACAATGATCACGCTTTGGAACCTGATGGTTGTTCAAGTGAATATGTACCTACGAGGTTGGGGGCAGCCACAGCCAAGAGAAAATTCATCAAGATTTCAAAATAATGTAAGGAAAGAGGGTTTTGGGCAAAAGGAAATGGAAGTAGTTTTTCTAGTAATGCATCTGTAAATATAGATAGTAATGCTACTACAGTAGAAATATCTACACAAGCACCTTTGGAAGCCTCAGATATAATTAATGATTATTTCACTGATCCATCAGAGATTGAACCACAAGGATATGTCTCAACACAGCTACCCCACTCTGCATATCAAGCTGATGACTTCACTAAAGATGAGATTGACAGTGGTGCCACTGTTGAACAATATGTACCGTTTGACAAACCTGCTGCTGGCACGTTTAACAACAACGAATCCTCCGAAAGTGCTTTTCGTGTATTTGATATTGTTCAGTCGAATATGACAACCAAAAAGAAAAGCATAATGGATATATTTGGAGACAATGAGCAGAGTCAAGATAGTATCGAGAGAAACAAAGAATCAGAAACCTTTTACTCTGCTAAAAAACGTTACGAAAGTTTATGGGATGAAGATGACGACGCTCTCTATAAAAATTCAGATTCAGTAGAAATGCCATTAAATGTAAGTCGAAAGCGCACGCCGTCGCCTCCCAGTATAGGATCTTTGAGGATGCATAGTCCAATCACAGATATGTTATATGCTTCTAGCAATGATGTACAAAAAGATAATGATACTCAATTGATCAACCAAGATTTTATAAGGGACAAACATGAAATGCTGCTAGTTTTATTGGAAGATATGAAAGACACAAGAGAAAAAAATAGTACAGGCCAAATTACGCCTAACAAAACCAATCATCACAATATACCGCAATGTGAAAGCAAGATGAATGTGCCTACGCAAGCTACATATCAACAGAGCACCACAAGTGCACAAAAAGTGAACCTTAATTGCCTCACTCAGAACCCTCCACCTATTCCTACATCACTCTCTGATGAAATAAGGTGCATTTCTGAAGAAAACAGGGAGACACATCAAGCAATAAAAACTCATAAGAATGTCAATCCTTCAAAGAAAGTCCATATCTTAGAATCAATAACCTTAAAAACGGATAATATTACGAATAACAAAACTCAAATATACAAAAATTCTTTGCCACACGATACCGAGACAGTCCAAGCCGTCAATGAACAATCTAAAAAACATAATTTACGTCAAGGATCATCAGTACCTGAAATAACTACAAATAATATAAATCAAATTACGTCCCAAATAGATCTCTCAAACTTACTCTCTAATATAAATACAAACACGTTGTTACTAGCACTACAAAACTTACAACATTTTTCGCAAAAACCTAACGACATTCCTATAAAAAATGATACAACAAGACTGAGTGGACAAAACGATAGTAATACTGAAACTTCTGAAAAGCTAGAAACAATAAATTTAACAAATGACGAAGACTGGGAGAAAGAATCTAATATAGATGAAAGTATAGAGAGAGAGCTAGAAAAACTAGACGGAAATACTGGCGATACCCCTTTTTTAAGTGATATCTTTGACCCAGGTCCAGTTGTGCTGCCAAGTAATATAAATAAAAAATTAAACATTAATCTAAAAAACACAGATGAAACTAAAAATAATCAAACCCCACATTTAAATGAAAATGCACCTGTGATAGGGAATTTTAAAAGTTTTGCACTTCCTAAACCGATATTATTAAATAGGTTAAAATTATCAGTTAAGCAAACCGACAAGAGTTCCAAGGATGGGAGAAGAGGAAAACGAAGCAAAAAGGTTTGTATACAATGACTTCAAAAATAAATCTAGACCTATTTTTAATACATCATGCTATCTCTCAAATACATATTGTGATTGAAATGTTTGTGCATCTGTTACATAGCATGAAGTTTTAACAATATGTCGAAGAGCGTGAAGGCTTTGTTGTTATACATAACTTTGTTTCAGCCTAGAACATCTGCTTCACTAGAAGATCAGGGTGGGGAGGAAGAGGACGAAGAGGAGTCGGGGGATGACGCTGACCTCTCTAAGTATGATCTGTGGGGCAGCGACGGGGAGGAAGGCAACTCTTCCAAAATGGGTTAGCGGTGTAGATTTAAGTTGTCATTCAGATGATAAATCTAACTGTATCAGTTTGGAATTTGTTTATTATTCAATTTTATATTTCTTTTAGATAATGATGACAAGCAAAAAGATGAGACTTCTAAAGACGGTTCATCAAACACACTAGATAAAAATGGGAAATTAGACTCAACAAAGAGTAGAAAAAGGTAATAATCCAAACGATTTCTTATATCGAGGTTATATCGAATAAATATTATTCTTATTATTTGTAAATATTATTTTCTATGTTTTTAGATCTCGAAGCTCGTCTTCATCATCAAGTTCGTCGTCAAGTTCAAGTTCTAGTCATAGTTCATCTCAAGCTCCCAAAAATAAGTAAGTACTGTGTAATTTATTGAATGATAATAAACTAAAAAAAAATTATTTACAGTATGTAGTCTCAACAAAGGTCATATTTCTTAATAAATGTTCAAATAAAAAAAAAAAAAAAATTATTTATTTTGGTTGAGATAGATGATATTAAAATATTGTAAATTCATTGGATTCGGATACGTGAGCAAATTTTCAGACAAATGGGATCGTAAAAAATGGATTAAATAAAATTTGCTTGCATTTATACATATGCTAAAAACAATGAAAGCGGTGAAATTATCTAAAACAAATGTAGAGATATATTTTTTTGATAATTAATAACTATGATATATATAAACTTCCGAATGTTTTTTTAAACGAAGCTGACCATTTGAAAGCACTCAAGCTAATCAAGCTGAATTCTTATCCTGTTAAGTGTGAGGGCTTCTGAGGGCGCTCTTTAGTTATAATTCCTCTCTGTGTATGAGTTTTGTTCCTTGTTTTATTTCTTTCTATAAAAGTCAAGTTATCTTCTAGTAATATGTCGTCTGTTCCCTACATTGTATTCGCTATTCGTGCGGAAAGCCGCTAACTAAAACTACTATCCGGAAAGAATGAAGCTGCTTTTTTCCTCTACCTAATGTGTTGTGTAACAGAACCAGTCAATACGATGAGAACTTAAAAACATCGCGTGTACGGTCAATCGTTAAAGATACAGGCGCTAAGTTAGCGTCTTAAATATTATGTAGAGAATCATTATTATCATTACAATGTTATAGGTCTGACGATTTTAATCTCTTAAACAGCGAGCGGAGTTTGCGCAATTTGCTCGCCGAAGGCGCAAGTCGTGGTTCGCCTGCGGTCGCCGCGCGCGCGCCGCAAGTCCCGCGACAGCCGCTCTGCTTAGGGAGTCCAGGTACATTTTTATATATATAGGTTAAAAGGACAGAGTGTCTTAACCCTAGATTCACTGGTTCCTGGGCCTACCCCCTGCTATGTGCGGAAACAGCGTGAAGCTGAAATATACAGGCAGGTGTTGGTTTAGTTGGTTTCTCTGTGAGAAGGATACAACTATGTGTTGCTCTGTAAAACAAAGCAAATACATAGTTTAATTTGTCGAGAGTTCCTTGCCAGACCAATTTAAATTGACTTATAAAACGATATTTAAAGTTACTTTGTTTGATCTCTTTTCATTACTTAACATAATCTCTTTCAATTCACTTTTATTTTTATCACTGTAAATCTGACGCCATTTTTGGTTCCTTTTTGCAATTAAATCTTATTTTCCTAACCACTCACCATCTATCTAATCACGCTCATCTGAACACAGTAAAGCACGCCCAAATTCGAACTACTAAAGAAAGGGAATTCAATGGTATTTCCTTACATTACATTTAGAATAAATTATAAAAATACATTTTGATGCGTTGTCTTAGGCAAATTATGACATCCTTACTAATATTATAAATGCGAAAGTAGCTCTGTCTGTCTGTCTGTCTGTCTGTCTGTCTGTTGTCTGTTACGCTTTCACGCGCCTAAACCACTGAACCGATTTTGGATGAAATCTTCGGTATGAAGATGAACTGCAATTAGGTAAAGATATAGTGATACTTTTATCGCGAAAAAGGTAAAGAGGCCGAAATAGGGATGAAAAGTTTGTAAGGATAGTTCGTTGGGTTGTCAAACCGATTTTTGATTTCGAGCAAGCAATCTAGACTTTTGGGAAAGACTATAGGCTATTTTGATACCATGTCGCCCGGATATAACCGAATTTCCATGCGGTAGTCGCGGGCAAAAAGCTAGTTATATAAAATAGCTTTTTATGTTACATTTCTTATTTAATTTGAATTTTATTTTCATTTACATTCTTCCTTTGCATACACTCTGTGTACTTCTGTATTATAAATTTCAAACCAAGTCAGCACACCTTGTAATCTTCGTTCGTTTTGGTTTGGTGGTGGTAGGAGGTCTTGGTCCCTCCTGGGTTCCTGGCTCAAGTAATTTGTACTATCATGTCAAAAAGACGAAACCGCCAAATATCTTATGCGATGTGTTCCGGTTCGATGGCATGTAAGCCAGGTTTTCCCATTCCCACCATCCTTTTCCCCCCAAATGTGTGGTGGTTCCGGAGAACGGAATACTACATTGTCCTCCCTTCCATCTGTATCCTCTATAGGGTTAGTGCAACGCATCTAAGGCTACTTTCCTCTGGTGTTGTAGATGTTCATGGGCGAAGGTAACCACTTACCATCAGGTGGTCCTTCTGCCTCGTTTTGCCATCCGTTACCCATAAAAAAAAAAAAAAAAAAAAAAAAAGAAAAAATGGCTACATAAAAGTTTTTCTTTACTCAATAATACATAGATTAGAACCATAGTACCGACGTCAATTTATTCTCTATAATAGATTTTTTTTGGTAAATTGATTAAAAATCTCATTTTTAGGGAAGTACTCAGAAATTAAGTATAAACGCAAGTGAAGTACATATATACTTTACAAAAAAATAAAAAAAAAAAAAAGCTACGACAGAATTTCATTAGAAATAATAAAAACTTTTAATCTTTACAGAAATCACGAATCGTCCTGACAAGGAAAGATCCTTGCGACCGCGACTGCGACTCCAAGCTGCGACTGGTCTGCGGATGCGCGCGACCCCAAGGAGCGCCGCCGCTACAGCCGCGACGGGAACCACTACAGTGTCAGAGGGAGACACCGCTAAAAATAATAATAACAATTATTATTATCGAATTTATTATTCTTTTATCACCACCTCTCCCTGCTAAGCTATTGATTTTGGGTATAATGAGAATGTATGGTCAATACAGACCCTCTCTGGAGCAGGTACGTAGATTTTCTATTAAGGCAGTTTTAGGTTTTAAGCAACAGTTGTGTCTCGTTATATGAAGTAATGACGTACTCTTTTTTGTATGATTGACGGTTACTTGCTGGTGTTTCTCGTATCTGAAATTATTATATTTTGCATAACTTAATGCTCATATGAATTTTTGAGTAATAGGGTAGTTTGAAAATTGAAGTTTGTAACATTTACAAAATAATCATTATTTTTAAATGCAGGCAGAAAGTTTGTATACTCTTGTGTGTAATTGCTCTCTCATTTCTATCTCTTATAGTGTAATGGCCAACTATATTGAAATTATGAAATAGGGGTGGTTGCAAGCAACTATATTATACTTTCTATTTCCAATACTCTTGAAAAATAATCCAAATCCTTTAGGCCCATATCTGTGTATATATAATACTTTTAGATCTTGAGTCAGCTATTTTATTTTTCTAATTTTGTTAATAGAATCTTCGGATATTGGCAACTTACCCGGGCTTATCGTTTCCCATAACAAAAAAAAAAATTCTATTCCATTTAAATTATTTTTTTATATACTTTGCACTTACGATGTAAAAAATAAATAGTATAGAGAGACATTTTTGTAGCTAGCTTTTCAACTACAGAATAGATAAATTAATTTGATCTCGCTACACTCAGAACTATAGTTATATCATGTTTTATATGTCTGGCCAAATAAAGTGAAAAATTACAACAAAAATATGTATTGTTAGAATGGAACCTTTGGGCTTAGTTATAACTTTGTTCTAAAAAAAATGTTTGGTTCATTAATCAATCATTTATTAAAAATGATTATTTTCTATCCTTAAAATCCGCATTTATACTAGACCTGTATATTATTACATAGTTTTTATGTCCTCAAAAAATATAGGAAACTGGTTTTGAGTGTTATGCTGGAGCAAGCATTAACCGCTTACTTTTCCCACAGTACCATAATAGCTGCATGTTTCTTCAATTTGTAAATATTAGAAATTTTCTAATTAGGATTCAAGTTCTTTGCGAATATTGTTGTTAGTTAAGAAACAATTTTTGATCCTGATGACTGCTAGCTCATTTTTAAATAGAATTGTATAGCTAAACAATCTTTGTAAGGTAGCATTGTGGTAATAGACTTACAAATAAAATTATTGAAACAATTTTTGTAAGCTTGTTTTTATTTTATTTCAAATACAACAAGTAAATAAATGACATAAAAGAATATATTGATGTAAACTGGAACATTCTTATCCCTTTGTTTGTTGACCTGAAATAATATGACATTTATGCAGTCTTATTTATGATAACTATAAAAATTGTACAACTTCGAATGCCTTCCCTTAGACCTAATTCTTTTTTTCTTTTTTTTTTTTTTTTTTTGATAACGGACGGCAAACGAGCAGAAGGACCACCTGATGGTAAGTGGTTACCTTCGCCCATAGACATCTACAACACCAGAGATGTTGTAGATGCGTTGCCAACCTAGAGGATACTGATGGAAGGGGGGACAATGTAGTAGTCCGCTATCAGAACCACCACATTTTGGGGAAAGGATGGGTGGGAAAGGGGAAAATCTGGCTTACATGCCATCAAACCGGAACACATCATTAGATATTTGGCGGTTCGTCTTTGACATGATAGTGGTCGCGAGCCAGTCGGAGGAGAACTTCCGACCACCTAACAAAATTTTCACATTTTTATAGAAAATTAATTACATGAGTTCAGTTTTGTTTAAAAAACATCTATTAATCAATCAGTAGTGTTGAATGAAAAAGTGCTAAATACTGCAGACTCCAGAATTCCAATATGTAAGAGAAGCGTAGAACTGACTTAACGTCTTTTGAAAATAATTTTCGATTAATTCTTATATTTTCATTTTTAATGTATTTATTAATATAGTGCATTGTTGCAAAATATTTTAAATTAAATTGCCAAAAATTAAACTGAACGTACCTACTTACAGTATTTTTTTATAAAAGAATCAAAGAAAAGAGAAAAGCTTAACTAACCCCCATCCAAACAGAGACATTCTTGCTGAAAATAAATAATAAATGTGTCAATACATAAAAATGCTTTTTACACTTTGGATATTTTTAGTAGCACTTTGACAATTTATATTTCATATTTTTTTAATAAATTTATAATAACCTGAAATGAAGTATTTTCATTTTCTGGGTTTGGTAACAAGGCAAAGCGCGGCGTTGATTTCCGCCACTCAACACGCAATGCCTCAATCTGGCGGAAAGTGGGGAACGGATTTGTTGCAAGAGAACGGAGTGTCTTATCACTAGGTTCTCAGGTTCCCTCTGCC
>JAKGSA010002290.1:0-20604 GCA_033558755.1 Philaethria dido
CGCCTCTCCCAACCAAACAAAAAATGCTATACACTTGAAACTTGGTACAGATGTTCGGGAAGAGTGTACCAACATAACAAAATAAAAAAATCGATAATCGAAAGTACGTTGCCCGCCAAATTTCACAGTCACCTTACTTTTTGAACACACCTCGTATGAAATAGGCTACTCATAAATTTTAATTTCGGGGGTGTTTTCGAGGTACTTTTTTATGTATATTTAAAAATACTGATTTAAGCTGTTATTATATTGTAGGCAGTACAGGTAATAACAATAAAATCACTCTATAATCTACTACGTTGATGTAAATGTTATAGAAGTCCGTTAAACTTAGACTTGGATCCTAAAGTTCCTCTGCAAACTCCTCTGAAGCTTGTTGGGCATCCACACGATGAATCCGTGGATTGCTAAGAAGTTACTTTTCATCTTTTTTTGGATTACGGAACCTAAGTATTATAACTCGACAATGAGATTTAATACTCATATAAAATAATAAAAAATATATATATTTGTTCAATTCTAGACCAATTCTTATCCCTTCGTTCCATAACGTCCGAACTGCGTCATGTTTGTGACAATAGTTCCAACAGGCTGTTTACCTTTGTCGATGACCCATCATTAAGGTACTTTGATTAGTCTTTTTACGATTTGCCGCATTAGTATATTAGTGCGGATCAAATCTTGCAAGCCATAAATTTTATTCTTCCCGATGTCCGTTTGAGCTGACATTTGAAATACACCTTTACTTTTACTGATAATGCTAAATCAGTTATTATAAAATGGTAATAAATATAATTGTTATTAATCCAAAATGGCCACCGTAATGAAATGACGAATTAGATAACTTAACACAATGTTTCTAATATAGGTATCAAATAAAGAGCTTGTGAGTTGAGCTTAAACCAATACACCATGCTATAAAAAAAATGTTTTTGAAAATGTTTACATCTATTCGTGCACTGCCCTAAATATTCTAGGTACTGTAAAATAAATGAAATAGTGAACATAGTAATAATTGTATATGTATGTATGTATGTATGTATTACTGTATACCTAACATTAAAAGACATTATTTTAGCCCCAAGCACCGGTGACCGGGCCGGTCCGGCGCCGTGGCGTCTTGCCAAGGCGCCAAACCACCTTAGTCAACATTTGTTATATATTATAAGTATAAAGTTTTATTTTTGTTTTATTTCTACGCATCTCACTTTCTTATGAGGTAAGGACAGAAAACGTAGAGGCAAGAGGTTTTTTTTTTCCTCTTTCTACTAACTTTAGAGCTCTGTGATATGGCGGAACTCAACGCCGTTAACATTTTTTTTTTCAGTTATTTTAAAATCTTTTCAATTCTTCTTATGCACGTGTATTTTCATGCCTGTTTCATGGCAAATGTTTTAATTTAGAAAGGGAGTAGGATAATATTTATCTTCGAAAATTCGTAATACCTTATTGTGAATATTGCTATATTTAATTCGATCAACTTATAGACAATACCTTTAATATAAGCTTAAACTTTCTGCTTTTAATTCATATAATAATGAGAAAAAATAAATTCATAACTTCAATGTACATGTGCCGGATCACGTTGCAAAGAAAGAGGTTCAAATTTGTCCCTGAGACTTATGACCCATAGGCTTAAGGGGCACTTTAAAGCGCATCAACCATCACCTCCAAAGACCGAGTTCTTCTCTCTACTTAACCAAAATAATAATTTTCAAAATAGTGTAACTATTTAAAATAAGCTAACAAGTTTGTTTATATTTACTCTGTCAGAAATAAAGCGTGGAATGAAATGAGAAGAGATGAAAATACATAAGTTTTTTTTTTAACTTCACGCTGTATCCCGCACATAGCAGGGTAGGCAGAGGAAACCTGAGAACCTAGTGTTAAGACACTCCGTTCTCTTACAACAATTCCGTTCCCCACTTTCCGCCAAATTGAGGCATTGCGTGTTGAGTGGCGGAACTCAACGTCGCGCTTTGCCTTGTTACCAAACCCAGGAAATGAAAAGATTAATATTTCCTGGAGTGGGAATCGAACTCACAACCTGTCGCGTCGCACGCTTGTGACTCTGCACCATTAAAATAATAATTATAAGTAAATACATAGGTTGTATCCCAATATTATTACTAAATCAGATGGTTGGGTTTTTGTATTATTTGAAAACAATAAACGCTCAAACAATAACATCCGGTAACAAAGAATCCAAAGATACAAGATTGGAAGATTCGAGAAATGTACTTGCTATTACTGTATTATGTACGTTTCCTTTTTAACTGAACAGGTTTCTATGTATGGGTGAACACCATTTTTAGTTATTGTGTTAATTTACTATTATATATTAGAATCTGTTATTATTAATTATTTACCTACTTTGAAAAAGGATGAGGTGATCAATTCCACTGTTTTTTTGTGTGTACCACATAAGTTCTTACTGGGTGAGTTTGATGATGTGATGATAAAATAAAATAAAATAATGTATAAGTATACAGTTGGAGCATGTTGTGTCTGCCTGTAAGTGAAATAACACCTTGCAATGTAATTTTTAGAATTTGTATATGTGTGAATTTGTGTGTCTATTCTGTTGGCAGACCTAATAGATAAATAAATACCTTTTAAATTTAGTTAAGATTTCATGAGTAGTTTTTGAGTTATTCGTAATAATTGTACTATTTAGTGCAAATTCTTTGGTATCGGTTTTCTTTTCTTGCTAAAGTGAAATGAAGAAGAAAATAATAAATCTATGTGCAAAAAGTTGTTTTCTTGTATTTATATTTGCTATATTCACGCTTTGTCCGCATGGCATGGTACTCAGAGAAACTAGTGACAAAATATTCTGTTCTCCGCTTTTCGTTTGGAATCGTAACATTGCGTGTTGAGTGGCGGAACTCAACACTACGCTTTATCTTACCATAACGAAGAAATAAGAATGATTCAAATATCCCCCAAGTGGTAATCGAACCCACAACCTGTCAAATTTACAGTCAAAGGCTTTCCCATTTCGGTACGATGCCCTCTTTATTTGTACTAAGCTCTATTATTATTTAAAGGAAGTGAATATGTTTTGCGAAGTCAAACAACTTCCTGCGAATGCATTTGCTAACTGATAACGTACATACATATTATTATGTCAGTTGTAACACTTTTGTATAGAAAACTGTTTTTTTAATACATGTTTTTACAATAGTCACGTATATTGCAGCCATGAACTAGATAGCTTGGTGTTAGTATTTGTTGATCATAAGAATAGACGAATCGGTTTTTTTTTGTATAAACATTAATAAAAATGCATTGGCAGAATGATTATCTATATATTAATCCGTGAAGCAAAAACTTTGTACCCCTCTATACGAAAATTACGCGGACGGAGGAGCATGAAACTTGGCACACTTATAGTTTATATAGCGAACGAGTGCTGAATGATACTATCATTTTAAAATAATATATAAAAAATATATAAAATTAATAAAATAAATATTACACACACTACCATGATTTGACATTCATATATAAAATGATATATAAATACGTTGCTAGGTCGCGGTATTAACGCGTCAACTCGGAAAGTTGTATTTAAAATTATTTCCCTTTCCCCGTTCTATTAAGACAACGCGCGGCGTTGAGTTCCGTCATTCAATACATAACGTTTCAATTTCGAGCGGTAAGTAGAGACCGAAGTGTCTTGACACTAGGTTCTCTCTGAATACTCTGCTGTGCAGGATAAAAGTGTCCACTTGTTTCTTAACCGACTTTCAAAAAGGAAGAGGGTATCAATTTCACTGTATGTTTCTGAGTTTACAGTGTAAGATTATACTGGACCAATTTTGATGGTTATTTTTTAAATGATAGCTAGTGCTTCTGATTTCATCTCATTAAAATTTAATTATGATCTAACGAGTAGTTTTTGAATTATTCGTTGTCCATCACGGCGTTTAGATCCGCCACTCAGCACGCAATGCCTTGATTCGGCGGAAAGTGGGCAAAAGGGTGTTTTAAACACTAGGTTTCCTCTGCCTACCCCGCTATATGTGGGAAAAAAAATATATATACAAACAAATGACTATCTAGTCAACCTAACTTAGGCTACCTTAAACGGACTAAACTTATTATTTAATTCAAACATAATTATGATTTTGTTTGTTACACTATAATTCCTGTGGGAAAGGAATGTCAATTGTTCCTATTCCACGTATGTATCATCTAAAATATGCGCTGGCGAGCGACGCTAGGTGCAAGCTCAGCACTTTGAGGCGACGTAACTATCTCGAGCCAGTTAATAAGAATTAGAAACAAAAACATACCATTATTATAAGAACGTTGCACACACCACCATATTTTTTGAATATTATGATTCACCGATACATATTTTTGTTACTACGTAATGGGTTTGCTTTTTAAATACTTTCAACGAGTCGATATCTTTCGCTACATTACCCAGATTGCGTTAGATAGTGTGAACCAATGCGCAATATTGAAAAAATCATATGCTTATTAGCTTACCGAAATATGGAACCTACTTCATAAGGAAGTTCCAAGTTTTAACTTGTATGTTTGTACGCGATTCACTCGCGCTTGGGTGAACTGATTTCGATGCGATTTTCAGCAAAGTAAAGGAAAAATGAAGGAGAAGGTTTTAGATATATTAATTGACTAAAAAGTCAGTTTTATACATACGTTGTATATATTATCCGCAATTATTTTAAATTTTATTCCCTTTTATGGTAATTATATCATAAACTATCGAACATCGCCTGCCAATTTTCAGTGTTCAACAGAATATTTTAGACCATTTCATGATGTTGGCAGTAATCCCGAATACTTAAGAATTGGCATTGAAAGACATTCTAATATTAACTACAATTATTTAGATAAATAAAGCAGATTTTTCGTTATTTATTAAAATAATTTGTGAGCACTGTGTGATTTATATATTTAAATTAGAACTAATTAAATCCATAAAGAGTCATTAACTTAATAATTTATAAATAATTTATAAGATGTATATATATTAATATCTTCTTATTAGCTTCGTGCGACGCCACTGGACTTGGCCTCCCCCAAGGATGTCAACGACGATCAGCTCAACGGTTTCCGGCGATCTTGGCCAAATCCTGGTACCTGGTAGAGATAACCTGGTAGGGATATAAAGCAACTTCACGCGTTATCCGTCCGCATCCATAGTAGGACATCCTGTTCGACGATTTCTGCCCGGAAATTCAAAACATTGGGTGTGAAATAGCGGAACTTAACATCGCACTTAGTCAAATACCTGATAAATGCTATTTAGTGAAAGTGAGGATATAAATACTAATGTAAAAACTTGCTTAATTTATGCACCTTTGTCGACCTCAGTCTACTTTAATGGCCAATAAAAAACTACGCACTAATGTAAATACGTAAAGGATTATCAAAAATGAGCTCTCATGGAGTTCATTTCTTGCATAACTAAAAGGCGTCTCTAGTGGGAACTTTTTAAATTTGATCAGATAGAGATAGAAGCTTGGTAAAGGCCCCTTAAGTCTACACTAGGGTCGCAAGTCCCAGGCTCCTCCGAGCTCCTCTTTCTGCAAGGCAATGGACTTGACATATACTGTCATCTACGCGGTTAATCCATGGAATGCTAAGAAAAATATTCTTTTTCTTCTATATTTAATTTTTTTTTTAGTAAATATCTTTCTATATTTTTTTTAAATTGTTTCAAGAATTAGAAATATGTATAGTATTTCTTAGACATATAAAACATAGATATTTTGCTCTCAAGTTATTTTGTAGTTTTTTTTGCGATACCACGATATTTCCACATAGCAGGGTTAGTCCGAGATAATGTTGCGTCAAGGCACTCCGTTCTCTACTTCCCGACCAAATTTATGACATTGGATACTAGTTGGCGGAACACAACGCCGCGTTTATCTTACCTGTGCTGAGAAATGAAAGTTATCAAAATATAATCATTCACAACCAATCATATTTACAGCCAGACGCCATCATCCCTATGCGCCACGATGTGTAAAACGTATATTATTTATCAAATATAAATATTTTAGAAACAAAACAATAAACATGCTTCCTGGACCTGATTCAAGTTGCACATTTTGGCTATAACCTTTCCCACTGTGTTTTCTATTGTCATAAATTAATGACTCATTTATTGATGTTAGTAATATTTTAGGAGAAACTATGACTGTATTTATCAGTCATTTTTTTGAACTAGTAGTCGCGTGGATGCGTAAAATACGCGTTTCCTGAGCTACGTGTGTCATGGTGTGTGTAACATATTTTAATAATTTTATGTATTTCTAATTCATTATTTCCGCCGAAATGAGGCATTGTGTGTTGAGTGGCGGAACTCAACGCCGCGCTTTGCCTTTTCACCAAACCCAAGAAATGAAAATACTAAATTTTACAAACAAACGGAAAGTGGGGAACGGAATTGTTGAAAGGGAATGGAGTGCCTTAGCACTAGATTTTCTGGTTCCCTCTGCCTACCCTGCTGTATGCGGGATACAGCGTGAAGTTAAAATAAAAAAAAACCTTATTGTAAAATTGATACAGTCGCATTTAAACGATAGGTTGTGGGTTCGATTCCTCTGCAGAAAATAAAAATATCAAATATGTATAATAATGTATATTTAATATTTTTTCTTTCCTGGTTTCGGTAACAATGCAAAGCGCGGCGTTGAGCTCTGCCACTCAGCAAAGTTTACAATCTGGTGTTGTTTCACTGCGCCTTAATATATCAGTATATAAATATAAAGTACAAATAACAATAATAACATTATGCTCTGTTTACCACATGTAGGGCGTGAGACAATAGCGTCTGCGCGCTTGTCTGAGAATAACGGTACGCTGATTAATTTAAAAGCGTCTTATTTTGTATACTTACTAATATAAGAAAAAATATTTTATTAACACATGTCGTGGCGCAGAAGGCACAAGCGTGCGACTAGCAAGCGCGATAGGTTGTGGGTTCGATTCCCTCCAGGAAATGTAAATTTAATATTTTCATTTCTTGGTTTGGTAACAAGGCACCCAACACATAAAGGCGCTAGCCCGTTGAATTCCGCCACTCAACACACCAATGCCTTATTTCGGTGGAAAGTGGGAACGGAATTATTGTTGAAAGAAGAACGGAGTGTCTTAACACTAGGTTCTCAGGTTCCTCTACTACCTGGTATTGTATGGATCTAGCGTGAGAAGTTAAAAAATATATATTTTATATTTAGAAATGCTACATACTTATCTTTGTATTGTGGATTTCGCAAAATATTTATAAAACAGAGACAAAACCGGTAATTGCATGATTTTACGATACAAGTTTGGTTTTTGTTTCGTAGTATTTGATACATTATAAACGGATTACAAACGTTACTTTACCGTCTTTAAAACGAGAATAGAATACTGTAACAATTAATATTACCATATATTTATATAGTATTTTCTTTTATGAAACCTAATTGTGGGTAAGAATTTGATAATTCTCACTTGTGTCCATGATTCATATAACTCTTAAATGTAACCCTGTTTATTGTAATGCAAAGTTTTGACTGACAAGAATTACTTTTTGCGTGATAAGGTAACAAATATCAATCCACTCCTATAAGCTTTCAATTTTTTTTTTTTTTTTTTTTAACTTCACGCTGTATCCCGCATGTACAACTTGGAGTAGGCAGAGAGTGCGAGAGCCTAGTGTTAAGACATAGATTCTCTTTCAACAAATCCGTTCCCCACTTACACATTTTATATATTACTTAAATACTAGGTATTGGTATTGTTAATTTTAAAATGGCCGTTTACGTAACAAATGGCGGATTAGATATTTTATATAACCAACTCAATATGGTTATCAAATAAAAAGCTTTAACTTATAGACTACAATGGTTAAACCTATCAGAATTTGAGTAACCCGCGACCCGCTTAATAATTTAATGCGGCCCGCCAAAGCTTTATTTATCTATTACATACTGATATGCTCCTGCTAGTATATTACGAATCCTATCATTTTCTTTTTCAAATATCGTGTTTTGTAATCTAATGTTTATGAATGCCTGTGTCATTGGCGCGGGGCTTCAGCAAACGATAATAAGCACGACAGGTTGTGGGTTTCGATTCCCACTCCAGGAAATGGAAATGAAATTTTCATTTCCTGAGTTTGTAACAAGGCAAGCCGCGGCGTTAAGAAGTTCCGCCACTTAGCACGCATTACTCCCAATTCGGCGGAAAGTGGGGGGAACGAGTGTCTTAACACAGATTCTCGGGGTTTCCCTCTGCCTACCTTGCTATATGCGGATACGGTGAAACTTATGTATGTATGGATGTTTATGATATCAATACTAACAAAATTTGTGTGATCAAAAACCAAAATTTTTTGCTAAGAAAGGTGCTAATTTAAAATAATCATTCAAACAAGGCTTGCTTTTTTAAAGTGGTTTTTACTTTTTTAATTATTTTATTAATACTTAGCACTAACACACCGCCTTTTGTTAATCTTATGTTAAATCGTTACGTGAAGCCGGTCGTCTGGTTTATTTATACACGGGTTAATTTTTAGTTTCGAGGCGTAGTACATTTGTTTTTGTTCCAAATACCTTGCCTTAAATGTTGTTTCAATTTAAGAATTAAATTAAAATACATTTAACTATTACATTTTGTAGCTTCCAATCATTAGCGCAGGCACAAACGATGCGACTATAAACACACTTGAGTTGTGGGTTCGATTCCCCACTTCAGGGAAATGTAAAATTTGGTATTTTCATTTCTTGGGTTGGAGTAACAAGGCAAAGCGCGGCGTTCCACCACTCAACACGCAATGTGCAATTCGACGGAAAGTGGGGAGAGCAGATTGTTGAAGAGTAGGAATTGTTGTCTGTCATGAACAAATTATTAACAACTTACAAAACAATTAGCTAAATCATAGAAATAGATGTTTCTCTGATATTTTCATATATATATGTATTTTAACAACATTGCAGAACGATTTGTTAAAATTACATTGTATTAGTACCTATATGAAATGTAAACACAATAAATTGTCTGTCGTTATTGGAACACTATACGCAGTATATTGCCAATACTTTGAATATCATATTCGTGTTAAACCAATTAATTCAATTAGCATACCATTGTATGTATTTATATACATATTTCGTGGCACTAAAGTACTGTCCTTTCTATATATAAGTAATAGAGATCCTGGCCCCTGTTTACTTCAATCGTTAAACCTCGCGCGGTAACCTCCGGTTTCAAAGAACTAATAATGACATTAAAATATCCCTATAACGTATGACGGTTTTCAATTCTTCTGCTAATAATCGCGTGCTTTATTTTCTTGGGTGAATTTTCGTTCTTTCCCGTTTTCTTTTTAGAAATTTCGAGAAACGCTCAATTAGGGCTCCCCTACACTTCCCAAGGAGGCAACATACAAAATTTCATCTTTCTATGTCCAGTAGTTTCGCATGTACGTTGTCTGTCAGTCACTCAGTAACGCAAGCATTTTATATATGTATATATAGATTGAGCTTCAATAACAAACATATAAAAGATAGGCCTTGCACGAATGCATCGCCTTAGCGAATGTGTATTCCTGTCCCGTCGTCGTTCAGTAAACAATGGATGTTTGTGCAGAATATAATTTATCTAACGATCTGAATACTAAAATAGTTTATTATTAGCGCCTTCTTGTAATGAAATAAACTTTCTATTTATTTTATAATAATAAAAATTATTATATTTTTTTTTATGTGTATAATTATTATTATTTTTTTTAATTTATTGATTTTTTTAAATATATTAGAATGTAGAGTAATTTGTATACGTTTCTATTTCAATGCTATTCTTAAAATTTAGGATAAAAAAAACGAATATTAATACTTTTTTTTGTATAATATATATTTTTTTAACTTTACGCTGTATCCCGCATATAGCAGGGTAGGCAGAGGGAACTAGAGAACCTAGTGTTTAGTCTTAAGACACTCAATTCTCTTTCAACAATTCCGTTCCCCATTTTCCGCCGAATTGAGGCATTGCGTGTTGAGTGGCGGAACTCAACGCAGCGCTTTGCTTTACCAAACCCAAGAAATGAAAATACTAAATTTTACTTTACCTGGAGTGAGAATCGAACCTACAACCTATCGCGTTAATATTTTTTAACATATTGGAATGTAGCGTAATTTAAACACAATTCCTCATTTCACTTCAATACAAATATTGAAATTTAAAAAAAACACGGAAAATAATAAATTTGCATTTGTAACCGACTTCAAAAACAAGAGAAGGTTCGACTGCATTTCGTTCGTTTGCAGAAGAAAGAAAGAACGAAAGAAAGATGAAAGATTTTGATGAAATTTAGTATGAAGATGGAGCTGAACTTGAGAAAGAACATACCATACTTTTTATTGCGAAAAAAATGGTAAAACGGGTTTGTGATAGGGGATGTTAGTTTGTATGGAAGTTCCTTATTGTCCAACATAAAATCATGTAAGATTGTTCAACTGTTTACAACTTTCTCACCTAAACCACTTAACCAATTTTGACAAATAGTCTAGACCTTGGGAAAGACTATAGGCTACTCCTTACCATGTAGCGCGATATAACCAAACTCCACGCGGGTGAAACCACGGGCGAAAAGCTAGTTACATATAAAGCTTAACTTTAATTTGTTTGTTTCATTTATGAAGTAAATAAAGGTTTTATGTCTATTTAATTGTTAAGGTGGCCTTCCATGGTCCATCCACCTTATATGTATATTTATTTATATTGTACCTAAACCGCAGTTTAACATTCATTGACAGTAATGGCGTAAAACATTTATAAATACGTCATACATTAAAGCTTATTAGAAACTTATTATAATTACAGGAAAATATGGATATGGGAACAGGAAAATGATTGTTTGCTTGCGTTAATTGAATATTTTTTAGGTATAGTTAAGTTCAATTAATTGAATAAATCATAAATAAATTCTTTATTAACCATAATAAGTCAAATGTTCATTATAAGTCTATATAAAATTATTAATTTGTGTGTTATTGTGGTGCAGTGGAATGGCGTCTGACTGTAAATGCGGTAAATGCGATTTACTGGATTTACTTTAAGCGTGTTATCGATTTTTTTTTACTGGATAAACCAATTTTTCTTTTAGCTTCACGCTGTATCCCGCACATAGCAGGGTAGGCAGATGGAACCTGAGAACCTAGTGTTAAGACACTCCGTTCTCTTTCTACAATACCGTTCCCCAATTGAATCGGTGAGTGCAGAAACAATGTAAGTCCGGATTTTAAAATTTTGCTGGAGGTAGAAAAAAGTGTATAACTTGCCTTTCCAAGCTAGTTTAACTCGATTACGAATTTTTGCATTTTTTGTGACTTACGTTGCTTCTGCACCACACCAATCCAATTCCCTGATGATACTTTTCATATCATAGCTAGTGTTTCTGAATGTCCCAGTGTGTGGTTCCATTTGAATATAGTTATAAATTATTCATTAATAATTTTTATTTGAAGTTTTTTTTTTTTTTTTTTTTTTTTATTGATAACGAGGACGGCAAACGAGCAGAAGGACCACCTGATGGTAATTGGTTACCCTTCGCCCATAGACATCTACAACACCAGAGATGTTGTAGATGCGTTACTTAACCTAGAGGATACTGATGGAAGGGGACAATGTAGTGGTCCCACTATCAGAACCACCACATTTGGGGGAAAGGGGAAAATCGGCTTACATGCCATCAGACCGAACACATCCATAAGATATTTGGCGGTTCGTCTTTGACCTATGATAGTGGTCATGAGCCAGTCGGAGGGGACGAACCTCCACCAGCAATTTTGAGTAATTTTTTTTTTTGTAACAATATTAAATTGTTTATTATATAAGACAAACTAAAAGTAATAAGAAGATAACTATAAAGACCAGATGATGCGAGACATTGGCGTCATCGTCGCGGCACCGCCTGAGTTTCTACACATCGGTTTTCTTTGTCGTTCAATGCTTGTCAGATAGCTAATGGAATATCATATGTTAATTGTATAATAAATTGTATATATTGAATTTAGTTGCAATTAATTCAGTCATAATTGATTTTACTTGTTGGCTTTTTTGATTTGTATAGCTTTTTTGTATAATTATAAAAAGTTGGGTCTGTTATGATTATTTTTTGTTTGTGTAATAATATGTTTAATATGCTGGGGGGGACCGAGCTTGAAGAGCTCCTGACCCCTGGCAGCTTCAGGGAGATATGGCATCAACTTGGAACGGCAGTGTCACAAGGGCGCCTCCTGTGAGGCCGAGCCTCAGCTTGTGTTACACTGCTTGTAGTGGGGGACATTTCTTTCGCAACGGCCCGATATTGGGTCTGTTGTTAGTTATTTAAAATATTTTCATTTCCCCCGGCTTCGTCATAGTAAGCAATATCTCTAATTGAGTTGAGGAATACGGAGTGTTTTAGCACTAAGTTTGATGTACATTACGCATGATTTGCGAAAATAAAAACTATATATTGATATGAGAAATGTTAAGTTCCCTTTCCGAAATCGGTACAAATGCGTGTTGAGTGCCGGAATATAATCATTCCTCCTAATGTGGGTGGTCCACAACCATCGCTTTTAATGACACTTTCTGAAAATAAAACTATAATTTAAAAAAGAAAAATATTTCTAGTTGTAGGACCATTGTATTAAATATTCACTCAAATTTTATTGACATGGTCCTTAATATACACACTTTGATACATAATGTCATGATTTATCCCCTAGCGGGGTAGTCGAAGACATTCAAATCATAATAAAATCATAATTATATTTTATACCATCACACCACCTTTTTTTTTTTTTTTTTTTATATGGATAACGGATGGCAAACGAGGCAGAGGACCACCTGATGGTAAGTGGTACCTTCGCCCGCGAACATCTACAACACCAGAGATGTTGTAGATGCGTTATAACCTAGAGGATACAGATGGAAGGGAGGACAATGTGGTATTCCGTTCTCGGAACCACCTCATTACAGGAGGGAGTGTCAGGTGAGAATGGCCTGGCGTATATCGAATGACATCTCGTAGATGTTGTGAGATCCGTCTGATGATGGTGGATCGCATGGTGATGAGGACGAACCTCCTACACCAATACCTGGATGCGGCGGCACTCCGGTACTGTGCGGTTTCCGAAGAATTTCCTTCCACGTGCCACTCAACTGTGAATTGCCTACCTGCGGCAGTTTCCAGGTCGATACGAAATGGGTACCTTCAAAAAGCGCGCCTACTCCCACCTCAAAGGCCGGCAACACCTGTAGCTCCTCTGGTGTTACACGGGGCCGTGGGCGGCGGGGATAACTTACCATCAGGTGACCCGAACGCTCATTTGCCTTGTCCTTTCCATTAAAAAAAAAAATAAAGAACTGAACATATATGATGATAATTTTTCTAGAATATTTCTCATTAATATTTATTATTGCATCTTAAATTATACAATAGTATGTAATAAGATATATTTACAAGTATCAGGTGTCAAATAAAACAAGTGATGTATGAAGTTAAGACGAAGAGTGTATGTTTCACGTACGGGCTGAGTTATGAACGCAAACCTTCCTTATCATGTTTGTCAAAATACTCCTTTTTTTTTTGTTTTTTTTATGGATACCGGATGGCAAACGAGCAGAAGGACCGCCTGATGGTAAGTGGTTACCTTCGCCCATGACCATCTACAACACAAGAGATGTACTAGATGCGTTGCCAACCTAGAGGATACAGATGGAAAGGGAGGATAATGTAGTAGTCCGCTATCGGAACCACCACATTTTGGGGAAAGGATGGGTGGGAAAGGGGAAAACCTGGCTTACATGCCATCGAACCGGAACACATCATAAGATATTTGGCGGTTCGTCTTTGACATGATAGTGGTCGCGAGCCAGACGGAGGACGAACCTCCTACCACCAAACAAAACCATCTCTCTCAACTCCATCCACTTTAAGCTTTAGAGATGTTGCGTGTGGCGGAACTAATTATGTAGACGTAATTTACTAATTTGAACTACAACGTTGTACACAATATAGAAGTTTTAGGATTAATCCTTTCTTCACTAAAGGTTGTATGACAGATCCATCAAAGTAAGACAAATAAGACGGCTTTTGCGTATATTTTTAATTTTTCAATTCGACTGTATTTTTTGTGTCACCGCATAAGTTTAACGGGGTGAGCCAAATTTGATGATTCTTTTTAAATGATAGGTAGTGATCTTGATGTGGTCCCATTTGTACTTATTTAACATCTGACTAGTTGTTTTTGAGTTGTTTGTAATAATTCTGCTTTTTGTTGTTTTTTTTTACTTCATGCTGTATCCCACATATAGCGGTGTAGGCAGAGGGAACCAGAGAACCTAGTGTTAAGACACTCCATTCTCTTTAAACATTTCCGTTCCCCACTTTCCGCCGAATTAACGCATTGCGGGTTGAGTGGCGGAACTCAACGCCACGCTTTGCATTGTTACCAAACCCAAGAAAAATCTTATTTATCATATAGCTTTACATATGTGTGTTTTGCTTAATAAAGAATAATCTAATCCAGACCGACTCCTGGATCTATAAAAGATAAAGACTTAAAAATAAAATTAATTAATCATATACTCATAAATATTGATCGTTTATAGCAAACAATTGCAAGGTACTTCAATTTATCTACGACATTTTCATTATAGCAATAATTTAAATTTTACATTTAATTTTAATCGAATTACACCGGTATCTATTTAGGTCGATAGCTTGTGAATTACGTCAACTACCTCACTGTCTAAGTGCTTAAGATGTTGTTATGATATTATTACTAATATATTGTACTATAGGTATATTTTCATGTATTTTAATGTCAAACTAACTGAATGCCGCGACTTCGTTTACGTAAACTCTACTCGGAAGTCGGAATTTTGAGAAATTCTCTCTTAGTGCTCCCCTTCGCTCCCCAAGTGTAATGGCTTCTTGGGGAGTGATGAGGAGCATACAAAAGAGTACATTTGAAATTTCAGCTTTCTATTACCATCTTAACAAACAAAATCTTTTGTTATGTATTGCATAAAATATATAAGTATTTCCCAATATTTACGTGAATTAATTTTAATAATTTTAATGATTTTTTTCTATATGATAGCTTCTGGTTTGGTCCTACTTAAATGTTGTTAACATCTGACGATTAGTTTTTGAGTTATTCATAATAATGTTACTTTTCAACACCTGACGTGGCGCAGAGGCACAAGTGTGCGACTGTAAACGGGACAGGTTATGGGATCGATTCCCAGTCCTGATTTTTTTTATTTCCTGACTTTGGTATGGCGTTAAACTCCGCCACTCAGCACGCAATGCCTCAATTCGGCGGAAAGTAGGGAACGGAGTGTCTTGACACTAGGTTCTCAGGTTCCCTCTGCCTACCCTGCTATATGCGGGATACAGCGTGAAGCTTTGTATGTATTACTTTTTAGTGTATTTTATTTGAAGGCAAATTTTCTTTTTTTGTTAAAATGTTATTTATTTATAATATTATATTACATACTAATCTTAAATTAAATCTTCTCATGTACAAGTATGTGTTGCGTCAAATATTTTTTATTTTGCTAGATAAATAGATTTTCTCATACGTATTCAATCAATGGGAAATATCACATAATTTAATGATTTGTCTTCAATGAATTCCAGTAATTATAGTACTTAAAAATACCTTTTTTTCTATCAACATGCATTTACCTTATGTATCTGGCACTTGGTAATTCTAATAAATCACTGCACTCAACTAATTTATAACGCTTGTTGATTATAATTTATTTATGTATGACATCATCCATTAATACAATGTCACATGTATGTAATATGTATAAAAATAGATTTATCTAATACTAGGACAGATATTTTTTTTTTTTTTTAACTTCACGCTGTATCACGCATATATCGGGGTAGGCAGAGGGAACAAGAGAACCTAGTGTTAAGACACTCCATTCTCTTTCAACAATTCTGTTCCCCACTTTCCGCCAAATTGAGGTATTGCGGGTTGAGTGGGGAGCTCGCTGCGATTTGCCTTGTTACGAAACCCAAGAAATGAAAATACTAAATATCACATTTCCTGGAGTGGGAATTGAACCCACAAACACAAACCACTTGTGCCTCTGCGCCACCACAGGCGTTATAGTATTAATTTTTATGAGTTTAAATATAATATTGAAAGTTTTTTGCCGGCTCTTCTCAGCAAAATTGTTCCGGTGGTAGCTTCCTAGACTGACACGACCGACATATTTTGTAAATTGACGATTCGGAAAGTCAGCCTATTTACTAAAGAATACCCTGATTGATTTTGATTTATATACTAATGGTTTTATTTTATGATAAAAGCGCGTAAGTGTTGAGTTCCGCCACTCAAACTCTCATAACACTAGATTTTCACAACTACCCTGCTATGCGAAATTAAATGTAAAAGCTGCTTATTATATAGATTTATCTTCGATAGAATCAAGCAATCTTCATATAAATTTTCATCCCCTACCCTTACGCTTCTTTGCGACAAAGAAGCATTATGTCCTCTTCCTTAAGGATCTATCTCTGTACAAATTTTTATCAAAATAGGTTTTGTGGCTTAAGCGTGAAACTGTAATTAATAGACAGAAAATGTCTATAAACATATACGCACTAGATATATTTAATGAAATAATAACACACACAACACCTTCACCTATTACTGTTTTTGACATTATTAAAGAAAATCCTTATTAATATTATAAATATGAGTGTATGTTTTGTTTGTCATGCTTTCGGGCCAACAAAAATTAACCTTGGACTGATTCTCATGAAACTTTTGTAATAATATATTATGCCAGAGAGATATTAAGAACAACATAAGATATTTCAAAAAAAAATGGCAGACATAATAATTTGTCAAAATAAATCAAGATCTATAGTCAAAGTCAAATACTTTTTATTCAAAAATAAGAAGTTACATGCTTCATTTTTTGAACGTCAACACTTACCACCGGTTCACTAAATTTAATGCCTCCTCAGACCTGAGAAGAACCGGCGCAAGAAACTCAGCGGGACTTTTTTTTTTTTTTTTTTTATATATATTCGACAATGGATACAATTCTTTATTAATGACATTCTTTATAAAATCACTAATTAGGTACAAACGTCTTTTTACAATTTTTAAATAGAACGTTTCTCGGACGTTTTCTAGTATCCTATTGTGCAAGCACATTGTCCCATAAAAGAATTGCGGACTCGATGCAATCGAGTTACAGGCGTTGCAAGCTTTGCTTCATTTCTTGTATTTATATTATGTGCATCGCCAACTTTGTTGCAAAATTATTTACTAACCTGTTAAAATATTAATTTCTTTAATTTTGTCTTAAGGAATCTTTAGGGGCCTAAGTTATAGATCATACTAGTCAGCTTGCTTCTGGAGGACAAAGATCGAATTAATAGCGGCTGCATTACTCCCACAAAGTTTAATGCCAGATATGGCTGACGTATGAAAGTATAAATAAACAAGACGTGCTGCTTCCACGTCAGTCAATAATCTAATTTTAATCAAGAAAGCTGCTGAGCTTAAGTCTATCTTCGCCAATCCGTCAATAAGGAGGCTTCCTTAAATTTCTGAGTCTATGGTGATGCCGAGAAATACCGTAGAATCAACAGGATCTACGGCTTCACCATTCAACAGTACATTGGCTTTAACAATTTTTGTATTAGGCGTTCTGAAAATTACGCATTTAGTTTTTTTACTATACGCACTATATACGAGTATTATAGCATTTACATAGTATGGACTGCCATTGACCACGCGAGCGAAACCACGGGGCATGACTAGTAGAAAATATTCAAACTATCAAAATTAAGAATATCTGTGCCACATTTAAAATAGCATAATAAATATTATCTAGTATATTAATATAAAACGTCCTTGCATACAATTGTAACGGCCAAAACCTTATCCAATGGGGCCAATGTTCTCATAAATTTCAATTTGCGTAATAAATTTTTGCCACGTCGTTCCTTTGGATGTCTTTGTGTTTTATTATTTATTCATGAGTTATAACAAAGCGAAAAATGTATGTGATTTTATATGATGAAGCCATCATGGCTTAGCAGTATAGGGACTGTAAAGATAATGGTTTGTGGGTTCTCTTTTCATTTCCGTGTTCCGGTAAAATAATGCGCATTCCATTTTTAGAAAACGTATAAAAATTTTTGAACGCAGCGGGACTCGAACCCGTGCCTCTTCGAAACCGTCCAAGCGCTTTGACCACTAAGTCATGCGTTCTATATCCGGCTGCGTTGCAATTCTTATACGCTTCTTACAACTTATTTATGTTGTTAGTATCTCTGTAGAGAGATTTTTACAAATTTCTGCTATCCAATGCTAATTTTCATGCTATTTAATGCATGTTATTTAATGCTAGCTGGACCGGGTTCGATTCCCGCTGCGTTCAAAAAAAATTTTATACGTTTTCTAAAAAAGTTTTTCTTTTTCTAAGCGCGTTATTAACACTTTAAAACTATCAAAAATAATGCGTAGTGTTAAATTCCGCTATGTAATATCGGAGAATTGAGTGAGTGTTTTGACCTATAATTTCGTCACTATACCATACTACAATGGGAAGCTTTGTTTGTAAGAGGATAATTTGTCACAGTTTTAATCAATACAAACCTTAACGTTACGTAAAACATTTTCTTTGAGGAAATACAAGATTCGCTTGAGGCTGAATTTGTCTAGTCGATTAGTCTGGGCTAAGTGAAAGTTCGACTTGTTGGTTGTTACCGATTCCAATAAACTATTAAGTCTCCCTTTGACGTAATTCTGGTAGTAGAATAGAAAATAACATTGAAACATAAACTTTATAATTAATATTTTAACAAAAAAAGATAACTTACTTTAAATACGAGTAAAATGCTCTAAAAAGTTTATTATGTAACTCAATAACTACTTATCAGATTTTAGTTAAATTTAAATGGACCACATCATAAGCACTAAATATTATTTAATATTTTAATTTCTTGGAATGGGAATCGAACCCACAACCTATCGCGTTTACAGTCGCACGCTTGTGCCTTTTCGCCACGACAGGCTTGTCTTTAAATCATATTTCATTTATATCATCTATATGCAATTCTAACTTTCTGTTGTAAAAGCAGAGAAAATCAATTTTTAATTGTAATAACGACTATGAAAGCAATAGTGTATAATCGATTAGCCGCTTTCAATCATAATCAACGATTAATCCCATTTTCATGGTATATTAAAATTAGCAGTTTCTAAGTTAGTTTCATACAAACATACATAGCTTCACGCTGTATCCCACATATAGCAAGGTAGGCAGAGGAATCATAGTGTTAAGACACTCCGTTCCCCACTTTCCGCCGAATTGAGGCATTGCGTGCTGAGTAACGGAACTCAATGCCGCGCTTTGCCTTGTTACTAAACCCAGGAAATGAAAAAATCCATTTCCTGGAGTGGGAATCGAATTCACAACCTGTCGCGTTTACAGTCGCACGCTTGTGCTTCTGCGCCACGACAGGCGGTAAACTTTTACTTGTTAGGTAAAAAAAGTTCAATATTTTTTTTACAAAAATGTTAATATTCTAAGCGCCTACCAAGTAACGAGATATACTAAATGAAATTTAATAAGCTCTGAATATAATTTGTGAGTTCAGCGCCCTATAATCCGTTTTGACGTTATTGGATTCAGGGTTTTATTATGCATAGAAACAATATTTTCTTATAAGAAAGAACGTATTGTGCGTAATATTTATAAAATATATGCCAGGAATTTTTTTTTTTTTTTAACTTCACGCTTTTTTTAGTGCAACTGTAAACGCGACAGATTGTGGGTCCGATTCCCACTCCAGGAAATGGATTTTTTTATTTCTTGGGTTTGGTAACAAGACAAAACGCGGCGTTGAGTTCCGCCACTCAGCACGCAATGCCTCAATTCGGCGGAAAGTGGGGAACGGAGTGTCTTAACACTAGGTTCCCTCTGCCTACCCTGCTATATGCGGGATAAACCGTGAAGCTATGTATGTCTGTATGTATACACTCACAGACGAAACTTCTGGCCATATAAAGCTAAAATTTGGCATGTAGACTCCTTGGGGAGTATAGGGGAACATGAAGAGATTATTTCTGGGAATCCCTTAATTGTCCTACATGAGTGTTTAACTTATTACCAATCTAAATCGCTCTGTCCTTAGTCACCAGACCAGTATAATTAAAACTTTTATAAAAAGTGAAAAAACCTAATGACTCTAAATCGAGACGTTGTGTGTTGGATGACGGAACTAAACGCCGCGCCTTATCTTACTGCAGTAGTCAAAAGAAAATAAATTAAATACAATGAAAAATTCGAAAGGAGATTAAACTTATAAAGAAAGTGAACCTCTGGAAGGGTACGCTTGAGAACGGCGGTCTTAAACTAAATGTGTCGAAGACCGAGTACATGGCATGCGGGAGCCCGGACTCTGGCACTATCCATATAGGTCCTGAATCAGCCGTTAAGTCGGAAAAGTTCAGGTACCTTGGATCCGTTTTGCACGAGTCCGGAGGCATCGACCACGATGTCCAAGCCCGGATATGCGCTGCTTGGGCCAAA